>OX401927.1:1128556-1411056 GCA_947859195.1 Drymonia ruficornis | reverse complement strand
CGAGGTGACGGACTGAAAAATAGAAGCCTTATCTAATACCTACTTTATTTTCC
Source organism: Drymonia ruficornis (assembly GCA_947859195.1). Taxonomy (NCBI): domain Eukaryota; kingdom Metazoa; phylum Arthropoda; class Insecta; order Lepidoptera; family Notodontidae; genus Drymonia; species Drymonia ruficornis. Next base: position 1,411,003 of record OX401927.1, on the reverse strand, counting down.
TTATGGACTTGTTTCTTCTTGTTTTTGTAGCGGACATGCACGACGCCACCAATAGATGGCACTGAGTGCGCGCTCCAGTACAACATAGAAATCCTGAATCACGATATCAAAATTCACGAAGCACATTGCTATACAGGGTGGATTTTTTAACGCCACCTGGAGGGAAGTACTCTAAATACTGGAGAAAATTTAGTAAATTTGTTTACAGATTGCATTGAAATGGAAGTCTATAAGAGACTAAAGGGCCTTGGCAAGTTATAAAAACCGGCCAAGTGCATGTCGGACTCGCACATGAAGGGTTCCGTAGCACCGTAGAATTAAAACGTCAAACATATCAAGTTTCTTGTATGGGGACCTCTTTATTTATAAAAAATATATTATTTTTAGTATTTGTTGTTGTAGCGGCAACAGAAATACACATTCTGTGAAAATTTCAACTCTCTACCTATTACGGTTCGTGAGATACAGCGCGCTGACGGATGGACAGACAGACGTAGGCTTAGTAATAGGGTCCCGTTGGCACCCTTTGGGTACGGAACCCTAAAAAATTGTATGTAGGCATGTTTATAAGTAAAGGTCAACGTTGTCAGTGTTTTTTTAATTTCATCCCCTCAGGGGTGAAATAGGGGATGAAAGATGAGAGTACACGGTTATATCAAAGAAATTATTAAATCAAATTATCTAAACGATCTCAAATAATGTCTATTGTAAAAACATCCCAAGATTCCGTAATAGAAGATCTCGTGTTTATATTGATAGCCTTTGTGCTGGTAAATGCCGAAGGCTTTCATTAAAATACTCCCTTTTATCAGAGATTAACGTTGCTGGGTGTTGTGTAGGGCGATGACGTCACGCCCCAATGGCCCGTATAGTAATCGTAGCATGAATTATTTTTTATATGGCCCGTATAGTAATCGTAGCATGAATTATTTTTTATATGGCCCGTATAGTAATCGTAGCATGAATTATTTTTTATATGGCCCGTATAGTAATCGTAGCATGAATTATTTTGTATAGGTACTAGCGGTGCCCGCGACTTCATACGTATAAATTGTATAATAATACAAAATTAAAAACACGGCTGCCCTGCCAAAAACGAACTAAAAAGTATAAAACAAGTGCAGTGTCATTGCAGTCGGGGGAGCTCTTAAATTAAAAAGTGTTCCATAGAACGGTCCCCCGACTGCAATGATACTGCACTTGTTTTATACTTTTTAGTTCGTTTTTGGCAAGGCAGTCGTGTTTTTAATTTTTTAAATTATTTGTTTTTATTTTATGCATTTTAGTGACAGTACTTAGGCAAAAATGAAATGTTTGTGTTGAATGTACACCCTACCTGTGTTGAATTATGCATATAAATTCTACAGTTTTAGAATGTGCTCATCAAGTCCTTCAATTTGATACCCATATTGTAATAATGGAAGAAAAATTTTTTTTTTCTCATTTGAAAATTGAGCCATAATGCCGCCATATTGTTTTTTTTTTAAATAATATACCCAGTGTTACCCGGAATGACGTAGGGATTCTAACGATACCCCATAAATCCAATTCGGTTCAGGCATTTATGAGTTATGGTGGAATAAAGAATCTCACATACATACATACATGAACCTTAAACACATATACCCTCCTTTTTTGGGCAGTCGTGTAAAAAGATTACCCGCGACTACGCCCTCGTGGAATTTAAGGTTTTTTGCGCGGACCCTTATTCATTTTCTAAGATAAAAGTAGCCTAAGTTACTTCATATAACATCAGCTATCTGCCAGTTAAAGTACCGTCAAAATCTGTCCATCCGTTTCGGAGATAAGCCGGAACAAACATACAGACAGACAAATTGTACCGTAGCAGTTACCGTAGATAGATGCTTGCAATACATAGGCATTGCTGGCACTTGCCGACCTGAAGGGGAGTGGGATGGAGGGAGGGGGTTTCTGCCTACCCCTTCAGGGCATAAAGGCGTGATGGTGTAATTTTTAATTGGATCTTTTTTCAGTTCATTAGTATGGACGTTATTTCTTCCGTTACATCGTTTTCGTATTAAGTATCTAGTATAAGGAGTAGGGTGACAATGTTTTTAAACGACTGCCCTAAATAGGGGCAATGTATTCAGGGCTTATGTATAAACCCATTGCTGTCTCACATTCTCATATATTTCTTCTCACTCTGTTTCTCATTCACTCATTAATTACTCACCGTTTACTCACTTATTACTAACTTATTACTCACTTTTTACTCACTTATTACTCAATTATTACTCACTTATTATTAACTTATTACTCACTTCTTACACACATATCACTCTCTTACATATTACTCACTTATAACTCACTTAGTAACAAGTGAGTAATACCAAACTTGCTACTCATGTGAATTGAGTTTACAGTGTCGCAATTATATGGCCCACTGGGTTGAAAATTAGTCCACCTATCAAATTCGACATCATGGCCATAATACAACAACCACTCATTAACAATACAGTCTCGAAATGTATCGTATTTCGTTACACGCGTGTGGTAAACGTAGTTAAGGTCCGCTGCACACTTGCGATTACAACTTGCGATCGAGCATTACCATGAAAGAGGGAGATATGTGACAGTCCAAAATTGTATGTCCCACTAAACGGAGTCCATGGACACAGTATGACTTAGTTGGTCCCGAACAAAACAATGTTAGAAACAAGGCGGTATTGCCAATACGGCTAAGTAAGTAAGTAACGTAAGTAGTAGAACGAAAGTAAACCACCGGAAATTTTTAAACGGGGAACTCACCGGTTAGTTAGTGTCTTTGTGGGTGAGTAGAGTGGTATTTTCACCTTCTTTTATCTAGGCCAGTGGGTGAGTTTACCACTGGAAATTATTAAAGGGGGAATTCCCCAGTGGGTGAGTATTTTGCGAGTGAGTAGTAATATTCTCACCCACTTTTATCTCACCCACGGCCACTAGGCCAGTAAAGCGCTGGGTTCCTCTCGAACGGCGCCGTCATATAACGGCCGTAACTAGAACGTTGGCTATGTAAACAAAATGGCGCGGTTTCCTAGACCGCTGCCTGTTTACGTAGCCAATATTCTAGAGCGGCCGTTATATGACGCCACCGTTTTGGAGGAACCTATAACTTAAAGCGCTGGGTTCCTTCAAAACGGTGCCGTCATATAACGACCGCATTAGAACATTGGCTATGTAAACTATGGCGCGGTTGCCAAGAGACCGGTTTGGACACCGTTTTTGACATAGCCAATGTTCTAGTGCGGCCGTTATATGATTCATAGGAACCCAGCGCTTAACTGAGTACCTATATAATTTTTTAAAGGGGGAACTCACCAGTGGGTGAGTTTTTGTGGGTGAGTAGAGTGGTACTTCACCCATGTTTATCTAAGCCAGTAGGTGAGTTGCCCACCGGAAATTATTAAAGGGGTAATTCACCAGAGGATGAGTTTTTTTGCGGGTGAATAGCCTAAGCCAATATTTGGTCAGTCTAAAATGACCGGTTAGGATTTTTTGCGACAAATCGCAAGCGTGTACCCGTCTTAAGATTCCTAACATTTTGTACCAATTATTGTGTAATCGCCCGATACAGATAATGTTTCTATTAATTGGAACATTCCTATGTAAATATATTTTGGCCATACTCTTAATAAGAATTGAAATGACTGCTTAGGAGGACCCATAGACAATATTATTTTTTTACTCTTTGGGAGGGTCTTTTCCGGTACGTGTCTTACTTAACTGACTTCAAAAAAGAGGAAGTTGTGAATCACAGAGTAAAGACTAAAGAAAGAGGTGCCCTTATTCGATATTTGTATGAAAAAAAACGTGGTCATTGTTTATTCATTTTTAACCGACTTCAAAAAAGGAGGAGGTTTCTCAATTCGACCATATTTTTTTTTTTTATGTTTGTTCGCAGATAACTTCGTCGTTTATGAACCGATTTTGATGATTCTTTTTTTGTTGGAAAGGAGATATCCCAGGAGGGGTACCATGATAAGGAAACCAGGATCTGATGATGGCATCCCAGAGAAATCGAGGGGAACCGTCAAAAATCGTAGTGGCGACTAGTGCGTTTCTTAATTTTTCATTAAGTATTTTAAAGCACTACTATTTAATGAAGGTCTGGAGTCGATCTGATGATGGAGCTGAAAGACAGTCGAGGGAACTCCTCGACGATTTACAGCAATTACCTGGTGTTTGGGCTTGTTTAATTTGTATTGATGAGAACTTTACACCTAGATGGGTTCTGACTGTCATTAGGGGTCTGATGATGAAGACGAAGGACAGTCAAGGGAACTCCTCAACGTTTTACAGTAGCTACCTCGTGTTTGGACTTAATTCATTTCTATTGATGAGAACTTTGCACTCATATGGGTTATAAGTGCCATTACAGGGCTGATGATGGAGACCATAGACAGTCGAGGGAATTCCTCAACCATTTACAGCAGACCTTTTGTTGGGCTTTCTTCATACGGTTCAATATGGGTGATAAAGTTTGTTTGGCGCCACTAAAAATCGTGAAATAAATTTTTTTATAAAAAAAAAACCGACTTCAAAAAAATCTGGAGCACTAAAAAGCCTGAAATAATATTTCTATTACCACCACTGCCTACCCCTTCGTGAAAATCAGGCGTGATGATGTGATATCGAGTATTTGGAGTCAAAGTCAAAGTCAAAAGGTTTTTATTCATGTAAGCTCATTAGAGCATTTATAAATAGTCAATATAAAAAATATTTTAGCGTTACCACCGGTTCGTAATGTTGCTTCCATTGAGAAGAGCCGGCAAGAAACTCAATGGTTACTCTTTTCAAAAGAATAATTGTATACATTTTCAAACAGTAACGCTATGTGAGCAGGCATGCATTAACACAGTGTGAGTAAAAAAAGAAAATAAGGTATTTAAATAAAAATTAATAAAAACTAGCCTAGAAAGCTGTGCATGCCTACTCCCACTTAACTGTCAAACCAAAAGGTGAATATTTAGAACGATTGTTTTGGTGTGATGCCTTCCGTGCTTAGGTCTGGTCTGTAAAAGTTTTGGAACAACGGTGTCAAGTGGAAAATGGGCGGACCAGTCCCCGCAAGCAGCGCCCGGAACCCGAGCATGACTTGAGCAGCGGCATCACCCTCCTCAACCATTTTAGAGGGAAGAGGGTGACCCGCTCCACAGAGCCACCGCAAGCAAGGACATTAGAGTGAGCATGACCGATCCATTACCGCAGCGACATAGTTCAACAAAGCTAAGTAAGCGTACGGCAAGACAACATCCGCTACAATTGACATACAAATGCTTGTCAATGGCTACATGATACATGATTTCCACAACTTAAAAAGGTGGTAATTGTGACTAATATGTCAATAGCGCTAAATTAAGAGAAGGAAGAGGAAAACAATAAATAAATAAGGAATAAATCAAAACAAGAAATTCTGAGGAATTATTCCCTTTCCGGTGGAGCTGGACCAGCACCTAGCCAAGCATCTTTATCTTTCAAATAATCATCTAATGTGTAGTAAGCCCGCTTACAAAGCGTACGCTTTACACAAGTTTTGAATTTAGTTTCACTAAGACTAAGTATGTTTGGTGGTATTTTATTATAAAACTTGACACAGTATCCCATGAAAGATGTGTGAACTTTCGCAAGTCGAAAGCGCGGTTGATCTAATTTGTCTTTATTTCTAGTGTTATATCGATGACTCTCACCTAACTTTTTAAAGAGATGTAAATTTTTCCTAGTGTACATTATGTTTTCATAAATGTATTACCGAGTCGGTGCCAATCCTAGTAAGTATGTCATGTATGTCAAGTTTACCTACTATAAAAGTAAGAAGATAGATTGGCACCGACCCCAAATACTCGATAACACACCATCACGCCTGATTTTCACGAAGGGGTAGGCAGTGGTGGTAATAGAAATATTATTTCAGGCTTTTTAGTGCTCCAGATTTTTTTGAAGTCGGTTTTTTTTTTCATTTTACTATTTACCGGTAAATAGTTGAACTACTCGCTTCGTTTTATGTCGATGTTAGTACTAGGCCGACCACTCGGCCGACTTGCTTAGGGCCAGCCCCCTTAGTAACTGGTCCATGTTCTGAATTCGAATTTTGTATATAATGTTACTAAGGTGGCATGAAAGTATGCGGCCCGCCTGATGTTAAGTAGTTACCGTAGGCTATAGATGTTTGCAATACCAAAGGCATCGCTCGCACGTTGCCTACCTGATGAGGAGTGGGACTCTGAGGGGAACGCAACTCTAATAGCTACTTTACGCTGATATGTTGTGGGATGGTGGTACTACCCTTGTCGAGCCAGCCCATATGTGAGCTGCAGTCAATCGGATACAGCTTGGCTCTACCACCAATAAATTAATCAACACCGAAGGTTAAGCAACGCTTGGCAAGGTCAGTCAGAGATGGGTGGCCAGTTAATAACATTTCAAACTGAGCGACTCTGTGCTTTGGTGGGCACGTAAAACGTCGGTCCCGGTTATTGTCACCTAGACAGCAATCATGCTATGTCAGAGGCCTTGGGCGGCTTCCACAACTCTGAGGGCCGCCATATACATACGGAATTCCGTATGTATGTGGCGGCATTGACACAAGGTTGGTCACTCAATTCCGTTTCGGAATATAATAATAATAATATCCTGGGACATTTTTGTACACACGGTTACCTGATCCCAAACTAAGCAGAACTTGTACTATGGAGACCAGATAACTGATATTACTACATATACTACTTTTTTATTTTTAAATACATACTTAATATACATATACACCGTGACTCCGGACATACAGACATGTTCATGCACACAAATGCATGTCCCGGGTAGGAATCGAACCTACAACCTGCTACGTGAAAGGCGCCTCCGCGCCAACCACGCTAACGGGCCCATCGAAAGCTTATCACACACGTACGTTTATTTCCGTTCGGAATAATTCCGGACGCACAGGCTACCATTCGGAATTCCGAAACGGAAAAATTTCGTACGGAAAAATTCCGTACGTATGTGATAGTCCATACATTTGAATGAATTTACTGCGTTCGGAATCCCGATCCGATATTCCGAAACGGAATTCCGTATGTATGTGGCGGCCCTAACTATACGATAAGGAGAAGTTGACAGATTGTTCGATATACACACGGGTGTACCTATAAACGACGTGTTTTATATTACCTAAGATATAATTGCCCACGAAAAAATACGCTTTTGCGGACATTTTAAAACTGCAAAACCCATTAAGAGATCGTTCACTAGCTGTCAGCCCATTTTCCACTTTAGTTATTATGCTTTTAAATCTCAAATCTCGTTACATCCGTCATTTTCACGGAGCAAAGAAAGTAATATCACGCGCAGAAGTGCTTACATTTATACGATATTAAAGTTGTGAGATGTGGTTACATGTGTGACGGAGATAAAAGTTGTGGAAATAAATTAAAACGTTGGGTTTGTGCGGTTACTCAGATTTTTTAGGGTTCCGTAGTCCCGACGAGGAAACCTTATAACATCTGGTCCAGCCGAGTCTGTCACAGTGCCATAATTTCGACAGTTTATGACAAAAGTTCATGAAAATTTGGCACATAAATACTTTTGTAGTAGATCTCAATTAAAATATAAAATTTTATAGCACGACTTTTTTGAAGTTCCTTCCTTACATTGAAAGTGCAACGCAACTCTTATAGGACCACTATGTTGTTCGTCTGTCTGTTTGTCTGTCGGTCTATCAAATGAAATTTTGTGATTTGGTACCTTTTATAGCGTAGACAACTAGAAAATTACACACTTTTCGAGGTTTTACAAAATTAAAAAAATAATATACATATATATATATATATATATACGTCACGACTTTTTATCACCATTCGGAGGTAGTTAAAGGCTTAAGTGGCCATACACCACCACATTGTGGAGGTATTAAGCCAACTCAGCCCACGTTTCACCAGATAGTGAGAACCCAACGTGGCAGGTGGTGAACCTTGGCGCCGTGTAAACAGGAACTGACTATTACCTAATCCCGAGTGATAGGTAGGTTTCCTCACGATGTTTTCCCTCACCGTAAGCGAACTGTAAATTAGACTATAATTAATAACCGTACTATAATTAATGACTGTAATTAGAATTAGAATTAGATTAAAAAATGTAACTCCTATTAAATTTGTACGGGACCCTCAATGAGTGAGTCCTACATGCGCTTGTCTGGGTTCTTTATATTGAAAAATAAAATACATAGGTATTTAAAATGTTGTATGAGTAACAATTTTATGCGTGATTATCCAGCACCGCCCTTAGCGCATCGTGCTTTGAAAATGACAGGGCGTTTTATGCCATCATAAAATATTACTTGTGAGGCGGTCTCATGAGTTGGCTTATGTACTTATGGGTGTATCATTGAATCAGCATTTTTAGGGATCCGTACTTCTACAGAAAAAACCAGCCAAGTGCATGTCGGACTCGCACATAAAGGGTTTCGTACCATCGTAGAATAAAAACGTCAAAAATATCAAGTTTCTTGTATGAGGACCCCCTTTATTTTTAAATTTTGTTTTATTTGTTTTGTTGTTATAGCGGCAACAGAAATACACATTCTCAGAAAATTTTAACTCTCTACCTATTACGGTTCGTAAGATACAGTCCGCTGACAGACGGACAGACGGACAGCGTAGGCCTAGTAATAGGGTCCCGTTGGCACCCTTTGGCTACGGTTTTTTTTTAAATACGGAGAGAGCAATTGAACTTCACCATAGCGTCCATAAGCCCCGAGCAGCGCCAGAGCAATCAGTAATGACGTCGGAACGCATAGACATAATCTACAGTAGCGGCACGTTATGATGGCCCTTTTAACGTGTGGGAGGGTGGAGAAAATGAACCTTATTATAACGGAACTAGCTTTTGCCCGCGACTTCGTCCGCGCAGGATATAAATTTAAAAAAATCCGTTTTGCGTTTGCTGGAACCCAAATCCCGTATCCATATATCCCTGATTCTGTATCCCATATTCCGTATCCCGTATCCCTTATCCTGTATCCCGTATCCAGTATCCCGTACCCCGTATCCCGTATCCCGTATCCCGTATCCCGTATCCGTATCCCGTATCCGTATCCGTATCCGTATCCGTATCCGTATCCGTATCCGTATCCGTATCCGTATCCGTATCCGTATCCGTATCCGTATCCGTATCCGTATCCGTATCCGTATCCGTATCCGTATCCCGTATCACGCATCCCACATCCCGTATCCTGTATCCGTATCCGTATCCCGTATCACGCATCCCACATCCCGTATCCCGTATCCCGTATCCCGTATCCCGTATCCCGTATCCCGTATCCCGTATCCCATATCCCGTATCTCGTAACCCGTATCCCGTACCCCGTATCCCGTATCAGTATCCGTATCCCGTATCACGCATCCGTATCCCGTATCACGCATCCCACATCCCGTATCCCACATCCCGTATCTCGTAACCCGTATCCCGTATCCCGTATCCCGTATCCCGTATCCGTATCCCGTATCACACATCCCACATCCCGTATCCCGTATCACGCATCCCACATCCCGTATCCCGCATCCCACATCCCGTATCTCGTAACCCGTATCTCGTATCCCATATCCCAAATCCCGTATCGCATATCGCGTATCCCGTATCCCATACCCCGTATAATTTTCAAAAACGAAATTGTTGTTTTTCTTACTCCTATTCACCAATTTTCAAAATTCTTACTACAAAAATGACGAACTTACATTCAAACTTTCATCCCCTATTTTACCCCCTTAGGGGATGTATTTTGAAAAACCCTGAAATTAATATTGTTGATCTTTTAAAAGTCACCTAATCACCAATTTTTATAATTCCAACTTCAAAAAATGACGAACTTCCATACAAACTTTCAACCCCTATTTTAACCCCTTAGGGTTTAAATTTTCAAAAAAGCTGAAATTATTATTTTTAATACGTAAAAAGAAACCTAAACACAAATTTTCATTATGCTAACCTCAGAAATGACGAACTTCCATACAAACTTTCGTCCCCTATTTTACCCCCTTAGGGGTTGAATTTTCAAAAACGCAGCAATTCAAGTTTTTTATTTTTTAAAAAGAACCTAAACACCAATTTTCATAATTCTAACTTCAAAAATGACGAACATCTATACAAACTTACCAACTAACTTTCATCCCCTATTTTACCACCTTAGGGGTTGAATATTCAAAAACGCCGAAAACCATATTTTTTATTTTTAAAAAGACACCTCAACACAAATTTTCATAATTCTAACTTGAAAAATGACGAACTTGCATACAAACTTTCATCCCCTATTTAACCCCCTTAGGGGTTGAATTTTCCAAAATCGCTTCTTATTGCTTGCCTACGTCACAAAATATATATACTATCCAAATTTCATGTCTCTAACTTCAGTAGTTTCGGCTCGGCGTTGATGAGTCAGTCAGTCAGTCAGTCAGTCAGTCAGTCAGTCAGCATTTCCCTCTTTATATATTAGTATAGATATAGATAAGAATGACAGTTTTAAAATTTAGGAATGTCAAAAAATTAATGCTAAAATGAATCTTATTCCGTTGCAATAAGGTTCATCATCTTCCCCCCTCTAAATGTCAAAAGTGCCATCATAACGTGCCGCTAATATAGACATCGTTATTCAAGAAGCAAATTACGAAGCATTTATTACTAGGTTAATAAATAAAATAAATCTAGTAAACTTATTACATAAAACCATCATAAAATGAACCGTATAAAATACGACATCATAGATTTATAAAAGCTTTGCGCGCGCGCTTTTACTAGATACCAATTACTAACAAAAATCTTTCCAAATAATGCGGCAACTTATTATCATCATTTCCCGTCAGTTTCATACATTGGTTGATGTCAGAAGTACTAAACGGGCAAACGGGAAGTAGTTGACGGGCCCGTTAGCGTGGTTGGCGCGGAGGCGCCTTTCACGCTGCAGGTCGTAGGTTCGATTCCTACCCGGGACATGCACTTGTGTGCGTGAACATGTCTGTATGTCCCAAGTCTGGGTGTATATGTATATTAAGTATGTATTTACAAATAAAAAAGTAGTATATGTAGTAATATCAGTTATCTGGTTTCCATAGTACAAGCTCTGCTTAGTTTGGGATCAGGTAGCCGTGTGCAAAAAATGTCCCAGGATATTATTATTATTATTATTATTAAAGTACGCTGACTTTGGTGTACTATCAGTTACCGCATTTTATTATTTCGCATGCTCGCACCTAGTTCGAGAGTACTCGCGGGAACCAAAATCAATCTATGTACGCCATAAAATTTTAAACCACTTGGCACCGAAACATGGGTTGAAATTATGGCACTTACTGAGTTCACTGAGTTTTCGGGACCGTAAAAGCATGCCGCCATATTTATTTGAATTAAAACCATAGATTACTCTGTATAACATGCATAGATCAAAGAATTACGCTTAGACGAGCGCTTGGATTTCTTGGCGCTTCAATTGCTCGTAGAACGGATGGCCGATGGGGCCGAAAAGTTCTCGAGTGGCGGCCGCGCACCGGAAAGCGTAGCGTGGGTAGGCCTCCCACAAGGTGGACCGACGACCTGGTGAAGGTCGCGGGAATCCGCTGGATGCGGGCAGCGCAAGACCGGTCATTGTGGCGAACCTTGGGGGAGGCCTATGTCCAGCAGTGGACGTCTTTCGGCTGAGATGATGAGCGCTTGGCGCAGTGTTTTGATCGTTGGCCATTCGGCTCACTGCATTCGTAATTTGCCCTGGTCTAGGTGTCACTGGAATTGCCCCCAGTCCATTATATGTTAGCCATAATGAAATGAAATAAAAAACATTTAATTACGGTCCGTCTGTCCGTCGTATGTTAAGTAGTTACCATAGCCTGTAGATATACACCGTGTTCATGTTCATTTGCTTTAACTTTAAGGGTAAATTCCTTACGTCTTATCGAGTTAATTTCTCAAAGAAACTAAGTGCCTAACTCGTACCGTTTTCAAATTATTTCAAATTTAATCACTAATCTAAGTTAAACCAGTGTAAAATCTTCTTAATTCATAACCAAATACTATTTTCGTCTCGTTCGTAAGTAAAGAGTTTTCAATGTTCCTTATGTACGACAAGGTTTAAAAAATGAGTTCGTTTTGATGTTGTTTTTACTTTTCTCGCATGTGTCACGTCAAATTGACAATACTAATTTAATAAGGACCTTTTACAATAGCCATCAATTAAATATTTCGTTATTTTGTATGGGATACCGTTTTTTTTTTTCGAATATCGTAAAACGGTTTAAGGGCTAAGTTTATGGCAATGTTCCAAGCACTATGTCGAAGTTAAAGCAAATGGACATAAACACAGTGTATAGACTGCTTAACATCAGGTGGGCCGTACTCTTGTTTGCCACCTTACTCAAATAAAAAAGGTGTTTCTCTCTCAAGCACGCACGCTTTCATACTTGCGACTGGCGCATGACGTTTATTTGACTTAGCGCCTCTAGCACGTAGTATATAGTAGCTCAATGGTTATCACTTCTTCTTCTTCTTATCGTATGGTTAGTGGCCAACCTGGTATCAGAGTTGTTCAAGCCGCCCGAAGGCCTCTGACAAGGCTTAACGACTGCTGCCGAGATGACAACACCCGGGACTGACTTTTTACGTGCCCTCCGAAGCACCAAAACGTTCAGTTCAAATGCCACTAAACGGTCACCCATCTCCGCCTGACCTTGCCATGCGATGCTTAACCTCCGTTTGCGATCAGTGATTGCATCTGGCTATAAGCGCATGGCATATGAGCTATAGTTATCACTTTTTAAAAAGTGAAGCGTTTGCTATAGCTATAGTTATAGTTATCACTGCTTTTCTAACAAGTATTCCCATAAAATGGTTCCCGAGCTGCACCATAATGTATAAGCAATAACCATGAATCAAACCCTTAAGGAGCATCTGAGCAACATGCTTCAAATGATATACTGGTCTATATATCACGCAAACCCGGCTCCGTTGTTTTTGAAGATTCCTTGCCAAAAGTGATAACCAGTGTACTTTTACTAGTGTAAAATTCCTTTGCACTACATTGTCAATGTCACCTACGAAGTCAAATATTGAATAACGCAAAAACAGCACATGAGATAAAAAACCTTTATGATATAATAATAATTCATTTATTTCAGGGCTCCCATATGTATAATCCAACGCGAAAACAGCACATGTGAGATAGAAAAACCTTTATAATGGAAAAGCCAACGTAAAAACAGCTCCAGTGAGATAGAAAAACCTTTATGCTACGGATAAGCCAAAGCAAAAACAGCACACATGAGATAAAAAAAACCTTTGTCTTAAGGATAAGCCAACGCGGAAATAGCTCTAGCGAGATAGAAAAACCTTTATGTTACGCATAAGCCAACGCAAAAACAGCACATGTGAGATAGAAAAACCTTTATATTATGGATAAGTCGACGTAAAAACAGCATACGTGAGATAAAAAAAACCTTTTTATTACGGATAATCCAACGCGGAAATAGCCCCAGTGAGATAGAAAAACCTTTATGTTACGCATAAGCCAACGCAAAAACAGCACATGTGAGATAAAAAAAACCTAACTGTTAACGAATAATCGAATGCAAAAATAGGTGTGAAAGAAAAACCTTTATTTCAATAGCATATAGGACATTGCTCTGTCGGAACGCATAGGCATCAAAAATTTAAGGATTTCAATTATAAGTAATCAGAATGTTCTGATAACATTTATTAAAATCAGAATTGATTGCAGAACCTAATTTACATCACCATGATCAATAGTGTTGTCTAACATATACGGAACATGACCTTAATTAACCTATGTCTGTCACAGTGACAGGCTTCTTTCAGTTACTTCCGGTCCGGGTTCGCCTGTCGACTCTGACATCCGTTTGTCTATGCCCTATAATTGTCTATTCAGACTTGCCTTTAATCTAGGAATAAATCAAAGGAAATGGAAAATGTTAAAGTGGGTCAAGATGGCATCATAATTTGATTATTTTATTTTATTTTTAGTATTTGTTGTTGTAGCGGCAATATAAATACACATTCTGTGAAAATTTCAACTCTCTACCTATTACGGTTCGTGAGATACAGCCCGCTGTCAGACGGACGGACAGCGGAGGCTAAGTAATAGGATTCCGGTGGCACTAACGCGTGTGGGTACAGAACCCTAAAAAGTAAGTTCAAAAACTAAAACCCGACTACTGAAAAATCGCGCTCGAAAAGTATAAAACAAGAAAATATTCTCATCTAGAGGATAGCCGTGGTCCGTTTAGGCCCTTTAGGGCAAAGTGGCATATGATCACGGACCACGGCTATCTTCTAGATGAGAATATTTTCTTGGACCATACAGTTTCAGTCTATTTTATGACTATGAAACTGTATGGTCCCAAACTAAGCAACGCTTGTACTATGGGTACCATAAAATGGACTGGGGCCGATCCCAGTGACACCCAGACCAGGGCAAATTACGAAAAGGTCGTTCCCAAAATTTGCCCCTGGCGGGAATTGAACCTGCAGACACCCGATAAAGTGAACTGAGCAGCTACGCAGCCTACGCTTAAACCATCTGTAAACATTATGTACTCAAAAAGAAAATAAAAACAAGAATGTCAATTATAGTAAGTTTGTGCAAACAGTTATATAAAAAACATCCAAAAAATATAGTGAAATCTCTTTCATCCCTTATCAAACGATATATCGAATCTCGTGCAATCAACAAAACTGAAATATATTAAACCACCACGCATGCGTCGGGCTTAGCGCATAGGGAAACTAAGGGTGGGGGTAGAATATTTCGCGGTGCGGTAGGGGGTGGACGTTTCAACCCCCGTATTTCCCTACATCGCGGTCTGTGTGAAAAATATGCAGTGAAGTGACATTTAATTCGATAAAAAATGCAGTGTAAGTGAAAGTGTTATGTTCGATTTTTATTAAATATTTTTTTTCACTTGAGTGTTATGTGATGACGTGTTAAAAGTGTTGTCTGCTAGGTGAGTTTTATTATGAGTATTTTATAGAAATAATCGTGATTCTATTTTTAAAATTAGGAATTCGTATTTTCGCGGCATAATTTTTACACTTTGTTATATAACACTTTAAGAAATTGTTTCTGAAGTGTTATTTAAGCGACGGGGTTGCGAGTTGAGGAGATATTAAAAAAGTTTTGTTTTTAAGTAATTCTGCCTTGTA
The DNA here is from genome assembly GCA_947859195.1 of Drymonia ruficornis. Taxonomy (NCBI): domain Eukaryota; kingdom Metazoa; phylum Arthropoda; class Insecta; order Lepidoptera; family Notodontidae; genus Drymonia; species Drymonia ruficornis. The sequence goes on along the minus strand of OX401927.1, from coordinate 1,395,817 downwards.
CAGCTCACTTATAATGTTATTCTGATGAAATTTAGAATATATTTAAACGAAGACAAATTATTCAGAGATTAGAACATTAAATACGAGGTTCTCTATTTTTTGCGATGATATACAAGTTCTACCTGTATATGGTTTATGTAGCGGAGAAAATACATAGTAATAATATGTATATTTTTTATATCAGAGGTCTGGTATAAGATTGTATGTACATTCATACATAGCATAATTTCATCATCTGCCAATAGCATGATATTGGCAGATGATGACATTAGTATATTTAAAAATAAGCCAAAAATATTTTTTATGACATCCTAAATCTTATTTTTAATGACCTCAGCGGTCACATTTAAACATTAAAATATATTTTATAACAAAATTGATCACAAGAAAACATTACGAACGAACATGGATTTTGTTCTGCAAAATGTTTTTACTCAATATTTTATTCGGGGACCAGATAACGACTTTTGCGTCCCTATGGGATTTGAGATGAAAAATAAAGAAGTTAGGTCCAATTAATTTGGTGATGGCTGAGGTCGCCTCTCGATCATTCTACGATTTATTTATATCTAAAAACTAGACTTATAGCCGAATACTCAAACTGTACTCATTGAAGTTCCATTTAATAAAAAAAAATTGTATGAGTTTTTGAGTTTTTTGTATACAGGGTGGTGACGACATCATGACAATAATTGAAACTACATACTGGGTATCACATTAGTAGTTCGCACATAAAATATTATTAAATTATATTCAAAGGTATCGCCACGGGATTGCTTTTTTATTTTGACTATTTTAACTTTACGCCTACAAAGATACCGCTAAAAACACCGACACCGAAGCGATGTTGCCACGCTTGTACTTACAGGTCAGGTCTATGAGGTCGGTAGACGTTTATAAAGGGTGTTGTGTTTCGTTTAGACTATTTCCGCATTTAATTTGTTTGAAAATTAGATTTTTTGGACTTTGAGGTAAACCTAATTTTATAATTTTAATGTGTTGGGATTGACTAGCAGGGATCGTGTTTTAATTTATTGTCACTATGTCGTCACCACCCTGTATGTCAAAGTTAAGCAGCTCTTAAATTTGAGTTGCGTCCCTGTATTCGGCGGCTAGACTGTAATTTAAATAGGTCAGTATAAGGTTAGTAATACTGTATTGATTTATTTAAATTGGCACAACTACAGATAAAATTAAAACAGAAATATTTTGACGACCGATTGGCGTAATACGATAAGCCGTATTGATAATAAATACCTAATAAATTATATTATCACTTTTAACGTCGCACTCCTGGACACGGGCCTCCCCTCAATGCGAGGGGGATTCAGGCCATAATCCACCACCCTGGCCCAGTGCGAAAAATCCAGAGGTGCGAGCCGGGGTTTAAACCCTGGACCTTAACGCAAGACGCGTGCTTAACCAATCGGCTATCACTGCTCATCTCACTAATGTTATAAATGTGAACATTTAGATGTATGGATGGATGGATAGATAGATGGATTGATGGATGGATGTGTGCTACTCAATCACGCCAGAACGGCTGAACGGATCTGGATGAAATTTGGCACAGAGATAGATTATAGTCTGGAACAGCACATAGGCTACTTTTTATCCCAAAACGGTATCCGGGTTCCGGGATACGGGAAACGGGATCCGAATTTTTATACATTTTATATTCTGCGCGGACGAAGTCGCGGGCAAAAGCTAGTAATACCTATAAGTTAATATTGTCGAATTGCGAGTGCGAATACACATGTGTAATTATTGCGGCATGTAATGATGGGCTGAGCAGTAGTTACTTAGTTACAATGTTATGAGGTACTATATCTTCTAAAACAATACATCAATTCCACTGACGGTAAATGTTCGCTTCCTCTAAACCAATAGCAACTACGCACTGGGCGGAAACCATTATGCAAAGCTTGTCGATACGACCACAGAATAATTAATTACCGTACGGAAATTTAAGACGATAAACTGAGAACTATATCCTGTGTATATCTACACTAATAGACAAAACGGGTACCCTTTGGAAACAAGGTATAGAGACATAATCATCATCATCATCTCAGCCGAAAGACGTCCACTGCTGGACATAGGCCTCCCCAAGGTTCGCCACAATGACCGGTCTTGCGCTGCCCGCATCCAGCGGATTCCCGCTAGGTATAGGTATACAGACATAAAATCATAAATAATGTATTTCGCCAGACTTACAAACCTGTACCACGTCCATTGTATGGCTATTATACAATGGACGGGAGGCGATCCAAGTACAAACTAGAGCACATTACGAAATTTCGTTATTTTCTCTGGTTCAAGTGTCACTGGGTCGCCCTCAGTCCATTGTACGAATACAAATAATTGAAATTCAAATACATAGTTTATTTCGAGCCTTTCGGGTGAAATTGTCATTTTTAGGGTTCCGTACCTCAAAAGAAAAAACGGAACCCTTATAGGATCACTTTGTTGTCCGTCTGTCTGGCTGTCTGACAAGACGTGCACAGCCCAAACCGCTAGAGATACAAACATGAAATTTAAACAGTAGGTAACTTTTACAGTGTAGAAGAAGAGCATGGAAAGTATTTTGGAAAATTCCACCCCTAAGGGGGTAAAATAAGGGGTGGAAATTTGTATGAAAGTCCCTCATTTCTGAAGTTAGAAACATGTAATTCGTTATTCAAACTACTAATTACAAATAAGAAATAGTAATTACAGCGATTTCGATAATTCCACCCCTAAGGGGGTAAAATAAGGGGTGGAAGTTTGTATGGAGGTGCCAATTTGTACGGAAACTTCAGGGCGCGAGTCCTACTCGCACTTGTCCGGTTTTTTTAATCATTTTACCTCCGGATTGGAGACGCGACCTAGACTGAAAAGATCCGGCAAGAAACTCAGCGGGCTTATCATTTTTATGGAGAGTGTGCAGGGTGTAATTATATCAGGCGCACCCATAGACAGTAGGGTTTTTTAAATAATCGTTGGAATGTTGGGAACGAAGAATATCCTACTAATAATATTATAAATATGAAAGTAAGTGATGTGTGAATGTTTGTTACCACGTATCTCCATAACTTTTAACCGATTTTAATGAAATTTGAAACGTAATTAGTGTTGGCTCTGGAATAAGGCATAGGCTAATCATACACATCAATTTCCACGCGGGCCAAGCCGCGGGGCACAGCTAGTGAATTTAATAAATCCTGAATTCAGCTGAAATGTTCTTAACGTTTTCTAACGTCATAGTAAAGTTGAACTGAATTCAAAGCAAACCCACTGGAATGTATAATGGCCAATTTAACACTTGAACGAACACAGCCTTAATGCGTTACCGTATATCCTGCAGTTTTCAGGAAAAAATATTTTTCAAAGAGATTATTTTCAGTTGTTTCAGAAATCCGAAATACTCGGCATATGCATGAGTTCAGGAGCTAAATAGTATTTTTTGATAATCTATGAAATTGCTTGATAACTGTGCTTAGATTAATAATCTTCTTCTTATCGTATGGTTAGTGGCCAAACCTGGTGTCAGAGTTGTTCAAGCCGCCCAAAGGCCTCTGACATGGCTTAACGACTGCTGCCTAGATGACAACAACCGGGACCGACTTTTTACGTGTCCTCCGAAGCACAGAGATGCTCAGTCCAAATGCCACTAAATGGTCACCCATGGCCTGACCTTGCCAAGCGTTGCTTAACCTCCGATCGTTTACCGATCAGTGATTGCAGCTGGCTATGAGCGACTCATAATTATTATCCCACTAATATTATAAATGTGAAAGTTTGGATGGACGGATGGATGTATGGATGCATGGATGGATGTTTTGTCTTTCGCGCAAAAACTGCAAAACGGATTTGGATGAAAGGAGATGGGCATTCCTGGGCCAAATTTGTAGTGAATTGAGATACCTATTGCTTATAAAATTGCTAAATTTTCTATTTCAAAATGTAAAAATATCGCCCCAATTCATCGGCTAGAAATTGAGATATCTAAAAAATAAGTAATTTTCCCAAATAAACTGAATATCGATTAAAACTATTCGTAACTAATCGATCAAGGTGAATGAGTTCATGAAATAAAACATATAAAAACGTTAGAACCACACGATTACTTCAATCTAAGTACTTAAAAATATTAGAATTATCATACTAAAATAATAGTTCCAAATAATAAACATTTACATAATAAAGATAAATCTTAAAATCGACTAACGATTACACACTGCTCGTTTCGTATCATTCGTTAGGCTCCAAAGGGCTTGTACCCAGGGCCGTAAAACAAACTTATCATTTGTTATTGCTAACGCATTATGAGCGTTTTTCCCATTTTAATGATCTTTCCTCGACTTATCTTGCCCATTTTGTGAAGGAAGTGTGTTTATTGTGTTTAAAACATAAATCGGACCTTTCGCACATAAAAATCAGCAGTTTATAATGGTTTTTATACATAACCTCACTTTTACTTAAGTTAAAATGAAACTTATAACTCGGCTCAGATTTTTTTCTCAGATTTTAGAATCCGTAGAATTTTCAGTGATAGTTTAATAATTATATTAGCTAACAATTGACACCGCTTTCATCCTTTTACAATCTTGGCCCAAGATTATATGAAACCGTGCCGTGCCGGTCTCCTTTGGAACACAGATAGTTTATAACCTGGATTAACACATAGGATACTTTTTATACCGATAGTATGTTCCCGTGGGATAAATTATGCGCGGATGAAGTCGCTAGCAAAAGCTAGTAATTTATAATTTTTGTCTGATACGCTCATGCGTAAATTATTTCGAACTTCTGCAACATCTTGCTTAGGGCCTCCGCAGACTAGCTACTTTTAGCAACGGCGACCGGCGATTTTGTGACGTATCGATGCTGCGTCGCGTTTCTTCGAGCGCGAACGAGCGAGACGCAGCATCAAAATCGCCGATCGCCGATGCTAAAAGTAGCAAGTCTGCGGTGGCACTTACTTGCAAGTGAGCTGAGCGGTAACTTATCACTTCAAGTTATCATCACATCTCATCATCATCACAGGATCTCATCACCAACTACTTCAACGTAGTTCGTTAACTCAACGAAGTTTACTTGAGAAAATATTTACCTTTGAAGCAAATTACTACGGAAACAATTTTGCTTAGGTAAACACGGTTCGCGTAATAAATTAAAATTAGGGGCTTCATGGAAATTTCTATTTTAGTATCATTAAGAGAATATTAACTGAATAAACATCGTGAAACCATAGATAGAACCACAGAGTAAAGACTAAAGAAAGAGGTGCCCTTATTAGATATACAGGGTGTAACGGAAAGGGTATATACATACGAAGTGCACGGCTTCTTTGGATGATAACGAACAAGACGGCAACGGTTTTAAAATCCTATATCTACACGTTACAGAGATATGAGACATTCCAATACATGAAAACAAAATACCAAACATGTCAAATTTACATTTCGACATCACTAGCACCAAGTGACGTGAAAAGGATAATGGCACTCGTGGTGCGGTTACACGTTTATTATTATGGGAATTCAATAAACTTACCAAATTTAATATTTTGGTATGAATTTTTTGAAAAAATATTTTTATCTGCAATCTTGCATTTTCTATAGCAGATACACTTTTCACCCCTTTCGGATAGATATACCCTTTCCGTTACATGCTGTATGTATGAAAAAAAAACGTGGTCATTGTTTTTTCATTTTCATTGTTCTATCTACCGGTAAATAGTTGAACTACTCGCTTCGTTTTATGTCGATGTTAGTACTAGGCCTACCACTCGGCCGAATTGCTTAGGGCCAGTCCCCTTAGTAATTGGTCCATGGATAGACCCTACAAGTTTTCCGAAAGACGTGGGTAGTTCGCTAACACACACTGGGCCCTAAGTCGCGTAGCCATTGTGGTGCCACTGTGGCGTTTTGCTATAGTGAGCCAGGCAGCCATCTAATCGAAGGATCGATCACTATAGCAGCTTAATGGCTTTGTCTAAGCGACTTAAGGCCCTGGTGTTGAATTATACGCTGAAATAAAAAAAAATGTAATTGATGTATTATTACACGACTGCCCAAAAAAAGGAGTGTATATGTGTTTAGGGTTCATGTATGTTTGTTTGTTTGTTTGTAAGTATGTGAGATTCTTTATTCCACCATAACTTACAAATGCCTGAACGGATTTGGATGTATGGGGTATCGTTAGAATGCTTACATCATTCTGGGTAACACTGGGTATATTATTTTTGAAAAAATTCAATATGGCGGCATTATGGCTCAATTTTCAAATGTGAAATAAATATTTTTTTTCTTTCATTATTACAATATGGGTATCAAATTGAAGGCCTTGATGAGCACATTCCAAAACTGTAGAATTTATAGGCATAATTTAGAATCAGTACACATACATAGGTGTACATGCAAAACAAACTTTTCATTTTTGCTGTTGTCACTAAAATGCATGAAATGAAAATAAATAATTAAAAGTAAAAAGTATAACTTAAATTAAAAAGTATAAAACAAAAAATGCAGTGTCATTGCAGTCGGGGGACCGTTCTGTGGAACAAATTTAATGGCCCCCGACTGCAATGTCACTGCATTTGTTTTATACTTTTTAGTTCGATTTTTGTTTGGCAGGGCAGTCGTGTTTTTTATTTTTTTTAATTATTTATTTTTTCAACATTATTTTCCGTGAACAAATCATTCGTACTGTGTCCGTGGACTCGGTTTAGTATGAAATACTATTTTGGACAGTCTCATGTCTCCCTCTTGGTAATGTCTTTGTCTAAATTACGTACCTAATTAAAAAATATTGCAAGGTCACGAACGTAAATACATACTGGACTGTTCACTACTGCACAAAAAACGAGCCGAGCGAGAGGCCCTAGTTGGGACCGTGTCCCTCTCATTTCGAGTTGCCATGCCAAAATAATATTATCGTTGGGTAGTGATTGTTAGTTAGACACGGTCCCAACTAGGGCCTCTCGCGCGGCTCGTTTTTCTGTCTAAGAATTGTCAAGGTATAATATACCTTAAGGCAGCAGAATAAAGTTGAATTTCTTCTTAACCAAAAACTCAACTTGTCTATCCTCTATTAAAAGATCCTTGTGCAAGGTATATTAAAATCTCCATTCTAGAGATACGAGATTGGGAAATTAAAGCGACGTTAATTGGTGCCTGGCACGTTAGGTTCCGACTATCAGGTGAAACGTGGGCTTTGGGTTGGTTAATACCTCCACAATGTGGAGGTGTATGGCCATTCAAGCCTCTGACTACCCCCGAATGGGGATAAAAGTCGTGACGTTACACATACACACACACACATTAATTGGTGCGTCCAGATGCCTTGCATGCTACCCGAGCTCGCATGTTATGACATTGCGGCATGCGCCTGATGTACGACTCCACCAAGCCAACTAGGCACCTGTCAAATGTGACGTCACCACAAAAAGGCGGTGGCGGTGTGCGGGCGGGAAGACACAGGCGGTGGCGGGTGTGCGGGAAGTAAGCAGGGGGGGGAAGCATTCCATCCAAGCGCCTAATTCGCTTGGTGGAGTGGTAGACGCAGCCAAATAATCATCATTATTCTTCCAGTCTCATTATATAAGAATAAGTTTCCAGACTATGCTTACTTAGGGAATTCCATTCGCCTAGGGACTAACTACCTGATGTCGTAAAAAGTTCTATCTATGTTGTTACCTAACAGCAAAGTTAAGTTAGTTAGACTTAGGTAGTTCCGGCTAGGGACAGTATGATGGGTATCTTGTTATGAGGGTCTTTTATGGGACTTAGGTGGCAAACAAGCGTACGGCTCGCCTGATGTTAAGCAGTTACCGTAGTTTATAGCAATGCCAAAGGAATTGCTCGCACATTGCCGACCTGACGGGGAGTGGGACGAAGGAAGGGGAAGGGGGGAGTTGGGCTAAATGCGGCTGATGATAGACGGTACTAAAAAGGCGATGACGTAGCGAATTCACGATTTCTATTGAATCTGGGGGCACGGTAGTGTCCAAATGGAAATGACATAAGTCACGTGATCTACATAGCGACTTGTGATGTCATTTCCTTACATTGTGAAGTCTATTCTATTCGATTAGCGTTTATGCCACAACTACACGATAAGAAGAATAATACTTACCGAAATCAATTAAGTTAACATGATTAAGCACGTCTGAGCTCCAATTCACCCTCAAACGTGTCTTAAGCTCTATTTGCTACACAAACATGTCTAGAGTATATTCGGAATACTAATTTTGAAGAACGTCTTATGTAAATGTCGAATTAAGTTCGTGAAATCGATCACCTAAGATTATTTACCCAAATAATTGGTTGAAGTACACCATCTCGCATGTTCCCCTGCGGGGTAGGCAGAGGTGACCTGGGGGGTTACTCCGAAATACGTCGCTGACGGATCGTCCGAAGTACGGATTCGATTTACGATCAAAACCATGTCAAATCGTAGAGAAAAACGAAAGAAGAAATGTCAAATCACGACAATCCGTCAGCCGAAACGTTAGGTTCGTATTTCGGAGTAGGCCAGCAGATACCCCTGAAAAATAAATGTAACGTCATGACTTTTATCCCCATTCGGGGGTAGTCAGAGGCTTGAGTGGCCATACACCACCACATTGTGGAGGTATTAACCAACTCAAAGCCCACGTTTCACCAGATAGTCAGAACCCAACGTGACAGGTGGCCAAACTTGTCGCCGTGCATACAGGAACTGACTATTACCTAATCCCGAGGGATAGGTAGGTTTCCTCACGATGTTTTCCCTCACCGTCAGCGAATTGTAAATTATGCACATAGATGAAAATTCATCCATTGGTGCATGCCCCACCGGGGATCGAACCTGGGAACTTCTGATTGCTAGCCCAACCTGTTCACCCCTAGGCTACAGTCGCATAAATAAATATCGCCAGACAAACACACCCACTGTATGGTCCCAAACTAAGTAACGCTTGTACTATGGCTACCGAACAATGGAATGGGGGCGATCTTAATGACACCCAGACCAGGGCAAATTAGGGAAGTTGAGTATTTCTTCCGGGAGTTTAGTTTTTCTTCCGAAAATTAAGCGTATCTTTTGCAAATTTCGTATTTTATTCGGAGGATTTATAATTTTGTACACTAAAACTTTTATTATAACACCAAAAGGAATTAGCACCAATATGGACCCAATACATATGGCGACAATGTTCACCACCTGTCACGTTGGGTTCCGACTATCTGGTGAAACGTGGGCTTTGAGTTGGTTAATACTTCCACAATGTGGTGGTGTATGGCCACTTAAGCCTCTGACTACCCCCGAATGGGGATAAAAGTCGTGACGTGACATTTTTTTTTTCGTTACATGGTCCCAAATAATGGGTCTAGCGGTCCCAGTTACTCCCAGACATATTCGAATTGCGAAAGACCAATGACCCTATTGGTCTACGTTCATACCGCTGAACTATAGTCTTCGGTTTACATAGTACATCATCAGACGATCTATTAATAAATTTCTACTGCTGGTCTGCGAGAGGTCGGTACCCTCAACGCTACGCTCTGATTGGTCGATAAATCTAAGGTCAGGCATTCATATCCAATTACTAATACGACATAATTGATACAAATTACACCGTATGTTGCTATTGATTTATGATACCTTGGTACTAAATGTGGATATGTGAAGGAAATTAGTTTAGTTATAAACGTTTTTTTATTGTGCAGTGTTTTTGTTGTGTGTGACAGCGACTGTAGCCTAGGAGTGAACAGGTTGGGCTAGCAATCAGAAGGTCCCAGGTTCGATGTTAAGTGGGACTGTTAAGTGGGAGTAGGCATGCACAGCTTTCTATGCTAGTTTTTGTTTATTTTTATTTAAATACCTTATTTTGTTTTTTTTTACTCACACTGTGTTAATGCCTGCCTGCTCACATAGCGTTACTGTTTGAAAATGTATACAATTATTCTTTTGAAAAGAGTAACCATTGAGTTTCTTGCCGGCTCTTCTCAATGGAAGCAACATTACGAACCGGTGGTAACGCTAAAATATTGTTTATATTGACTATTTATAAATGCTCTAATGAGCTTACATGAATAAAAACCTTTTGACTTTGACTTTGATCCCCGGTGGGGCATGCACCAATGGATGAATTTTCATCTAATTGCATAATTTACAGTTCGCTGACGGTGAGGGAAAACATCGTGAGGAAACTTACCTATCCCTCGGGATTAGGTAATAGTCAGTTCCTGTATACACGGCGACAAGGTTCACCACCTGTCACGTTGGGTTCTGACTATCTTGTGAAACGTGGGCTTTGAGTGGGTTAATACCTCCACAATGTGGTGGTTTATGGCCACTCAAGCCTCTGACTACCCCCGAATGGGGATAAAAGTCGTGACGATACATTTCATTTACATTTTTTTATTGTGCGTTCTTGGTGATAGAGCCAAGCTGTAGCCAATTGAATAATAATAATAATGATATAACGTCACGACTTTTATCCCCATTCGGGGGTAGTCAGAGGCTTGAGTGGCCATACACCACTACATTGTGGAGGTATTAAGTCAACTCAAAGCCCACGTTGCACCAGATAGTCAGAACCCAACGTGACAGGTGGTGAACCTTGTCGCCGTGTATACAGGAAATGACTTTTACCTAGTCCCGAGGGATAGGTAGGTTTCCTCACGATGTTTTCCCTCACCGTAAGCCAACTGTAAATGATGCACATAGATGAAAATTCATTCATTGGTGCATGCCCCACCGGGGATCGAACCTGGGACCTTCTGATTTCTAGCCCAACGTGTTCGCCCTTAGGCTACAGTCGCTTCCTAGGCTACAGTCGCTTGACTGCAGCTCATATACGGGCTGGCTCGGCCGGGGTAGTACCACACTCTCACAGAAGATCGGCGTTTAGTAGCTATTATAGCTGCATTTCGTACGATGTAAGCCCAACCCCCGCCCCTTTTCCATGCTACTCCCCTTCAGGTCGGCAAAGGGCGAGCTATGCCTTTGGTATTGCAAGCATCTATAGGCTACGGTAATTACTTAAAATCAGGCGGGCCATACGCTTGTTTGCCACCTCAGTCTTATAAAAATGTAATTTGTTTTGGCAGTTAGAAATCTGAGGGCCTACTCTTTTACAAACGAAAACGAAACTTCGGGCGAAATTGGCGTATTTCATACTAAGTTTCTCATTGATTCCGACATTTCTTACGAACGAAAATTGTTTCACGTTTAGATTCGACGACGACGAAGACGTCAAACGAATTTCGTTCGTAAGAAATTGTCCGAAATTTCGTTTTCGTTTGTAAAAGAGTAGGCCCTCTGGATATTGATATTTTATGCTAATGTTAATAAGTAAAAGCCGTGTGTATCAGCGTTTTTGCAAATTCGTCCCCTAAGGAAGAGAAATAGGGGATGAAAATGTATATGGCAAATCCCATCGGACACGGCCGTACTAAATAAAACTGCGAAAATATTTGCTGAACATTTTCCAAAGAGAAATACGTAGAGCAATAAAGATATCAGATTGGAAATATTTATTAATTCTCTTCCTTTGTAGTATCGAGTAATGACCATGATAAGTATAGGCCTCATTATCTGGTGCTTTGTTGAAGTTTTTTTGTAGAACATAAACTATAATTATTATTTCAGACTATATTTTAACGAGCCTTATCGTCTTTCCAACAAAACTTTGTATTTTTTTTAATTATCCTACTAATATAACTAATAATTTCATAACTTACTAATAACTTTTGAAGGTGGTAGAGCCAAGCTGTAGCCAATTGACTGCAGCTCATAAACGGGTTGGCTCGACCGGGGTAGTACCACCCTCTCACAGAAGATCGGCGTAAAGCAGCTATTACAGCTGCGTTTCGTACGATGAGTGAGAGAGCCGTAAGCCCACCCCCCTACCCCTCCCTCCATCCCACTCCCCTTCAGGACGGCAATGTGCGAGCAATACCTTTGGTATTGTAAGCATCTATAGGCTACGGTAACTGCTTAACATCAGGCGGGCCGTACGCTTTTTTGCCACCGCAGTCCTATAAAAAAAATAAAAAAAAAAACTATATTGATAGCCGATTGGCTAAGCGTGCGTCTTGCGGGCTTAACCCCTTAGGGCTATATCGCACGGGGACACCAGTGGTAGCGCTACCAGTCGCTCCACCAACAAATGTATAGAGCTGTATGGAGGATATCGCACCGGGTGTCCGCTTGGTAGCGCAACCAATTTGGTGTGAGCTATCGAATCACCCACTGGTGGCGCCACCATGGTTGCCTCGTGTGATATCGTGCTTATAGAAGGAATTTTGAAGTTAGGAATTCTTGTGCAAAATTTCATTGGTCTAGAAACATGACATTTTGCACCCGAGGAAGGGAATGGAGGATCGTGCATATGGTTCTCTGACTTAAATAGGTACTTTACGCCGATCGTCTGTGAAAGGTTGGTACTACCCTGGTCCAGACACCTACCACCTAGACCACCACCTAGTGACCTCTATCATCTAGAAAATTTCGAATCATATTACACAATCTGCCCCTAAATAACGAACGTTAGGAGTATAAATCAAAGGGGCGGTTAGGGACGACGTCGCTTATACCCGTCAGATCCCGCCGTTGCGTAAGACTAGTAATTTAGAATTATTAGACTAGACTAAGCGACCGTGACGTCAGCGGACTGCCAGAGGAAATAGTGAGCCGTGTCTATATTTTAAAGGGGCTATGCCTAGGTAATGTTAATAAATTCAAATTTCGAATTCTAATTTTTAAAAATATTCTTTATTTAAAAATAAATTCGTTTACCGATATTTTATTGATGGCAGAGCCAAGCTGTAGCCAATTGACTGCAGCTCATATACGAGCTGGCTGGACCGCAGTAGTACCACCCTTTCACAGAAGATCGGCGTAAAGTAGTTATTACAGCTGCGCTTCGGACGTTGAATGAGAGAGCCGGAAGCCCAACTTTAGTTCCAATCCCCTTCCGGTCGGCAACGTGCGAGTAATGCTTTTGGTATTGCAAGCATCTATAGGCTACGGTAACTGCTCAATATCAGGCGGGCCGTACGCTTGTTTGCCACTTAGTCCCATAAAAACCGTGATATTGTTTGATGACTGCTTTGCGCAGTGGTTCGAGCGTAGGTCACTCGACTCACTGCATCCGGTGGTTGCGGGTTCGATTCCCGCCAGAGGCAAATTTCTGAAACGTCCTTATTGTAATTTGCCCTGGTCTGGGTGTCACTAGGATCACCTCCAGTCCATTGTATGGTACCCATACAAGTGTTGCTTAGTTTGGGACCATACAGTTGGTCTGTAAGTCTCCCACTTTGCTACGGAGGGAAGTGGATAATCTTCTTCCAACTCCTCCTATCCTTTCTTTTGATTAAATTCGTGCGGGTTCCAAGACAACTTAGCTTGACCCCGGGACTCGTCGACGGTCAAACTTTGGCGTCATCGTTGGTCACTGTCGATCCTGGCTTACAGAAGTAACAGTGGTGGGAGTGTGTGGCGGGACTAGTCCCAAAAAAAGTCCTATCCCACTATCCCCCTAATATTATAAATATGATAGTTTAGATGGATGGATAGCTGTTTGTTACTCAATCACGCCAGAACGGCTTAACGGATCTGGATGAAATTTGGCACAGAGATAGATTATAGTCTGGAATAGCACATAGGCTACTGTTTTTATTATGCGCGGACGAGGTCGCGGGCAAAAGCTATATATATATACGTCGCGATATTCATTGGCGGCGTCTTCATCAGGCGCATGCCTCGCGCGAGCACTCACTTTTGACGTCGGAACGCATAGACTTAATGTCATAATATGAGTGCTCGGGTGAGGCATGCGCGCCATATGGACACATCTATTTATTTGTAAAACGCCACCGAAATTATTATTATTCATTTATTTGTAAATAGCTACTGTAGCCTAGGGGTGAACAGGTTGCGCTCGCAATCAGAAGGTCCCAGGTTCAATCCCCGGTGGGGCATGCACCAATGGATGAATTTTCATCTATGTGCATAATTTACAGTTTGCTGACGGTGAGGGAAAATATCGTGAGGAAACCTACCTATCCGTCGGGATAAGGTAATAGTCGGTTCCTGTATACACGGCGACAAGGTTCACCACCTGTCACGTTGGGTTCTGACTATCTGGTGAAACGTGGGCTTTGAGTTGGTTAATACCTCCACAATGTGGTGGTGGATGGCCACTGAAGCCTCTGATTACCCCCGAATGGGGATAAAAGGCGTGACGTACATCGTATCGCTGCCGAAATTCGTGACATAATTTTTCACAACACACCCGTTGTGGTACACCTCAGTCCTTCATCCCTTTCATCAGAGGCATGTATCAAAAACAAGGATGTTTGTTTTGACTTTACATTGCAATAACCCACTTACTTCCCTCGGGTCCATGTTTGTGGTAAAGAGGAATGTTTTTCGTATATAATTGTCGTTTTGTATGCCAGTCACTCAAATGGGGTGGTGTGTTAATTTATCATTTCATGTTTTTAAGCCTTGTTTTTGGGGTTCCGTAGTCTCCACGAGGAAATAGCTACTTGACGCCTGTTTAAGCACATAGGAGCACATCCCTAATTTAGTTTGTTTTTATATTGATTAAAGAGCAGTTGTAGCTTGCGGGCTTAAGGTCCTGGGTTCAAACCCTGGCTCACACCTCTGGATTTTTCCAAATCTATGTGTGAATCATAATTTTAATATGATTATCACTTGCTTACGGTGAAGGAAAACATCGTGAGGAAACCTGCATGTCTTAGACATGTGAAATCCACCAACCCGCACTGGGCCAGCGTGGTGGATTATGGCCTGAATCCCCCTCGCATTGAGGGGAGGCCCGTGCCCAGCAGTGGGACGTTTAAAGGGCTTTATTATTATTTATATTGATTGGTAGCAACACCATTACTGTCAATTATTTCTCGTTTTTTGGGATTCCGTACCCAAAGGGTGCCAACGGGACCCTATTACTAAGCCTACGCTGTCCGTCCGTCTGTCCGTCTGTCCGTCGGTCTGTCAGCGGGCTGTAGGTATCTTACGAACCGTAATAGCTAGAGACTGGAAATTTTCACAGAATGTGTATTTTTGTTGCCGCTACAACAACAAATACTAAAAATAAAATAAAATTTAAAAATAAACGGGTCCCCATACACGAAACTTGATATTTTTGACGTTTTTATTCTACGGTGGTACGGAACCCTTTATGTGCGAGTCCGACACGCACTTGGCCGGTTTCTATGATTCGATTTGGAAGCACACATGTGCAATGAAAAAACCATTATAAATGTATAATACTGAAGAAATAGTGGTTTCATTTGATGTCACACAACGCATAAAACAAGAAAATCGAAGTTCCTGCAAGTATGAACAACGCCGATCTTCTGTGCGAGCGTGGTACTAATCCGGTCGAGCCAGCCCGTATATGAGCTGCAGTTGCTACAGCTTGGCTCTACCATCAATCAAGTCTGGGATTGAACCCGGTATACTAGCAGTAAGCTTGCCTTTATTACATTAGGAATGCTAACACCATTGGTGAAATATAGATTTGACGGGCCCGTTAGCGTGGTTCGATTCCTACCCGGGACATGCATTTGTGTGCATGAACATGTCTGTATGTCCCGAGTCTGGGTGTATATGTATATTAAGTATGTATTTACAAATAAAAAAGTAGTATATGTAGTAATATCAGTTATCTGGTTTCCATAGTACAAGCTCTGCTTAGTTTGGGATCAGGTAGCCGTGTGTAAAAGATGTCCCAGGATGTTATTATTATTATTATTATATTCGTACTCAATTCGATATACTCTGTAGTCTCGGCTTTATGCACTACGCGACCCTTTAGAGAAAAAAAAATAAAAAAACAAAATATGACAGCTCCTGTCAATCCTTTTACCAAATGTCATTCGGTTTTTGCGCGTTAACACGCGATGTTTGTTTAGATAATTTTTATCGGTAATTTAGTGATTATATAGTGATTTAGATTATAATCATGACGAAACGTAAGTCAGGAAGTAGCAAGGACGAATCTAAAGGAAGTAAAACGTATTTAAACGTTTTAGAAAGGTACCTACTGAATCAATTTCTGAAAATTGTGAATCTGACTGTAAGTAATAATTATAACACATTTGTTGCAGTTTGCAAATTTTCTCAGTTAAGTTATTTGTTGATACTCATAGAGTAATATGATTTTACCTAATGAACCTATCGATTCCGCTGGAAAAGCTACAAAGTCTTATTTAACTTAACCTGTAGTATCGCGTGGCGACTAAATTCCTCCGTAGGATGGAATTCTTAATGGCAATGGGAAAATCGCATGGCGATCAAGTATCTATGTACCTTTTCGTTGAAAAGGATGTATTTGGTGATTTACCTGCTGCATTTTCGTGTGACGACTATGCATCATTCCGTGGGAATGTTTTATGTACCTATATTTTACAATCACCTATTTACTGCAATTATCGTGGATAATGCAGCTTTCCGGTGGGAAGTTTTTATCTATATATTACAAGTAACAAGACATCATGGCTGAAAATATTCTTGTCACAACTTGATTTTCTCGTGAATAATCACTACAAGTACTTATACTATTGTATGGGTATAGATAAAATAGATAATAAATAGACTGAGTTTTCCCTATGTGAACTCTTACAATTATTATTGGAAGACAGAGTGGGTCAAGGCATGGACTCTTAAAGTGTGGGAGGTTCTCGATGAGGAAGTCAGTGCTACCCACTATCGTACAAGCCCTTTGCACATAGTGTTCCCTTTAACTTGTACCTTATCACTTACCTTCTTAGGCATTCTGAGTTTCGGAAGAAAATATAAATATCATGCTTGACCGGAGAGTGGTTGGAAGCCTTGAGTTCAACAAGTGATGTGTATTAGAGCCATTGCATTTCAATATATTACTGTGTTTTAAAAAAAGTGTTTATATTATAGCAGGTTGAAAGTGAATACATATTTTATAAGTAATACAGATCCGGAGAACTCCATCATGTTGGAGGCTCCAAGGTTACATTTGGATGTGCACTTATGAATAATTTAATGTAGGCTTATAGATAGCCTCATAGATCAAATATAGGTTGGAATGGGGTTAGTTATTGGTAATATTTTTCGCTGTTGAATCTGTCCTTATGAAAGATTATGATGGATAATACTCAAATAACTATCAAATAATAAGGATATATATTATCATTATTATAAATAAATAAGTGAGTTATTAAAATTTTGAACAATGTGTATACCACTCTTATACAGCTGTAAGGAAGAACCTTATCAAGTTGGACAAGCACTTATATCTATATCCTATGGATAATCATACTCAAGATATACTCAAGATGGCTATTTTCCAATTTGTATGAGACTGTATGTCACCATTAGGAAGGAAGCTACATCATAGCTCAGCATTAGCTTCCAGGAGGGTTAAAAGACTGGCAGCCTCCCCGGCCACAGTTTCAAACTCAATGTATAAAAGGCCCCGTCCCGTTCAGGGAGCATATTACCCGCAGTGCATTTTAGTGCGGCTACTTCTGAGGCAGCCTCAACTATGGTGTCGCCGTTGGCAACACGAGGTTGAGCCACGTACCCGTAAAGGTAGTACAATTTGCAGGGAGACTAAGTGCTGTTTATAATTATGAAAAGCAATTAACACAGGTTCCTATGATTTTATTTTGGATAATATTAGCTTACCGCTTTACAATAGATTTCTACAATTTCAAGACTAAGAAAAAGAAATCATTAATTTTTAAAGATTTGATGCACATGCCTAATTTCAAATTATAATCCAGTTTCAGATCAATTTATGCCATGTATTTTCACAATGCCTAGGAGTGATAATACCTGTTGGTTCACGTCATACTGAATCTTATATGTTCTGATAAGTTTTTAAAATTACCTGATTTCATATTCCATGGTATTCAGATCTTGTGTAAATTACTATCCAAGAAGGTTTTTTGAGTATATGTTTACAATAGAATTTTAAGAATGCATAATTTTATTATCTGCTCATGCTAACTATAGTTAGTAATTGAGGGGTAACTGCTTACCTTTTGTACAATTATGCAATAAACAATTTGTATTTTGTAATACAGTAAACACAGTGCAGTAATACATATTGTATTAGATGATACAATAATGTTTGTGAGTCTGTTATGTATAGTGCAATAGTGATACTCGGTTTGTAGTAAGGTTTTTTGAGTGCTTAGGCGTTATTGTTAATAGAGAGAAGATTTGTCTTAATTCCTCAAGGTTAAATTAATATTTAAAACAAACGAGGAAAGTTTCTTGACTCGGTATATCAGTCTCTAGAAAGAGATAGTCCTACTATTAGCCATTATCACCATTTACGATTATTACGTAAATTACTATGAGTCCAAATTGAGCTCGAAATAAAGTTAAAACATTATATGGAAAATTATTATTTATTATTAGAAAATTTGCTAAGTTATTTCGTTATTCAATGTCGGTATATCTGTACAAGCTTATGTTTTTGTATAAGTACATAAGGATTTTAGAATGAGAAGTTTTTGGCCCTTGAGGGATTGAAGGGTACCTAATTATGAAGACATTATAATGATTATTTAATTCTGTATTTTTGGTGGCAGTACCTATTGTTAGTAAGGAGTTGTGGGAGAAACATAACAGTATTCTTTTAAATGAGATATATTTTCCTATGCATCTAGGGGAGTTAGGAGTCTTTTGGTCAAATGAAGTAATAGTTTATAATTATTTAGAACTAGGTAGTTATTTGGTTAGCAGTTTTCTTTTAATTAAAATGTTCTTCATAAGGCTTAAATTTGCGAGATCATCTGGTAGTGGTATGATACTCAGGGATTATGGGTGTTTGCTTCTTATTATATTATCTAGGGGTACCTAATAAGGATGTAAATTTTGAATCCTGCGTTTTAAATAAATTTTCGAAATGGGAACTTTCCTGTGGCTTAATTAAGATAGCGTCATTGCAAGGTAACCCAGATAAAGATCTACCTATGTGCTTCGCGTTTGAATGGGTAATGTGATGCTCTGAAGCTGGGAATATTGACGCATTTACAGTCGGATGGTCCGAGTTTCTTTTTTATACCCCTCATAATTCTGCTTACCTACTGTTCAGAGTGCTTCAAAAGACTGACTGACTGAATAACTCAGTGAAAACCTCCGGTATGGTGGTTTGCCCTTTTTGGCCTGCCTAACTACAGTACTGAAGCCTATGGTGATATCACAATATTGTTTGAACCTTCAGATAATTTTTTGACTTTTCAGAGATCCACATATACTACTGAGGGCAAGATTAACCCTGGGAGCGTGTGTATTATCCGGGTGGTACCTACTAAAGCGAAAATTGATTTCGGATTACACAATATAAATTTTGTTTGCTTCATCATCACAAGACACTTTAACACAAGATACTTAATGGCTTCTTTCTGCAGTAGTGGACATTTTGCAAGAACTAAGAATGTTAATAGATGTGGTACTGGTGTCCCTATCTCTAAGAATAAGCCTTTTTTACTTCTATCTTTCATAAGCGTGTTTTATATTAGACATTAAATCGCTTAGCTTTTTCCTTTATTGTGGAAAGTCATTTAGGTACAGATGATAGAGTAGAATATGGTCTAAAAGAGTTAACAAGATTCATCTTAAGACACCGAAGTATATTAGAGGTAGTGTTTGGGGCCCGGCTATAGTATTTTTATATATATATCTTAAACGTTGGTATCCCTTAAGTGATTATGATTAAGAAATTCTTACCAGGAAGACAGTAATTCTTCTAGTGTTAGCTACTGGTCATAGGTTCAGACCAATAATTTATTAAGATTAACATTAAACTTACACCATCTAATGTTGAAATAGTTTTTACTTATATTCTTTAGACATCAGCACGTTATAGATCCCAGCCAGTATTATTATTAGGATTTTTGCATTAATCGTTTGTCTTGTGAAAACTTTTTTGGTGTGTATGGAGAGAACTAAATAATTAAGAGTAGGTAATAATTGCACTTTAGACTTCCCGTGTGTAACTTTTAACAGACCACTGCGGTCACATGTCGGTCAATAATTATGTAGGTAGATTAGCTTATCAGTGTCCGTCACCAAGTAGGGTGACTATGAATTTTTCGGGACAAGACCGGGAATTTGATAACCAACGTAGAGTGACCACGAAAGCTGATGGTGATAGTTTCGTCACCTTTTCGTCAGTTAATTCTTCGCAAGTTGACAAGTAATGCCTAAAATTTGCATTGATATTTAGCTCCTCTCTACATCCAACCTATCACGCTGGTACTTCATGTGCGTAATAGGGGGACAAGACGTCTAGGTCATTTGCAGAATACTTTGTAACGATAACATAATGATTCTAATTAAGTTTTCCTTGCCAGAGCAGGTTTAATTAGCCAAAACTACTAGGTGCTTATGTAATACGGGATTTTTAGGATATAATATACGTATAGTTTTTATTCTTATTAATTAGGGTTATAAAGGGGGTACAATGTATGTTTCGTTATGTTTTAGAAAATGTGATTGACAGCAGCAGTTGCTATGTTTTGATTTCCATTGTCGGATTTAAGTTAATTTGCATTACTAACTATTGTTCTTCTCTGAACATCTACAGAGTATATCGAATTGAGTACGAATATAATGACAGGATTAAACGAACTTACCTTAAGTGAAGTTCAATCCTTATTATATGAAGTACTCAATTCGATATAAGTACATCCCACCCACCTCTATAAGCCATACTTATTATGCCTTATTTACCCATATTATTAATGTTGTTGCTCTAAAATAATGACATTTGGTAAAAGGATTGACAGGAGCTGTCATATTTTGTTTTTTTATTTTTTTTTCTCTAAAGGGTCGCGTAGTGCATAAAGCCGAGACTACAGAGTATATCGAATTGAGTACTTCATATAATAAGGATTGAACTTCACTTAAGGTAAGTTCGTTTAATCCTGTCATTATAGATGCACTACAGTGCACTACTGCCTCCCACTTTGGCTATTCTTCTTCTTATAGTATGGCTCCCTGGTACCTGGTGTTAGAGTTGTTCAAGCCGCCCGAAGGGCTCTGATAAGGCTTAACGACTGCTGCCTAGATGACAACAACCGGGGCCGACTTTTTACTTGCCCTCCGAAGCACGAAGACGCTCAGTTCCAATGCCAATTAATGGTCACCCATCCCTAAATGACCTTGCCAAGCGTTGCTTAACCTCCGATCGTTTACCGATCAGTGATTGCAGCTGGCTATGAACGCCTAAATAGTCCTAAAAATATAGGTACAAGATATTCAAATCAAAAATACTCCGAAGAGAAATAATATTTCGATAAAGGTTTGACGAAAAAAAATATTGGGTACCATTTAAATAGCCTTCAGATAAAAAGGTTTAACTCAAAATACACTGCCAATTTTTCTACAAAGGAAAACGATAAAAATTTAAAGGAATAAAATCGTGAAAAAGCAAAAATATATTCGGTTTCTCAAAAGATTAAGGCAAAGATTCCTTCAGAAAATCTTATGTTTAATCAGGCATGGATTTGAAGGCAATTATCATTTGAAATGAAAGGAACTCGACCATTACTGAGCCGATAGACGGGCAACTTTACAGCAACATTTTTATTGATAGCGACTATAGCTTAGGGGTGAACAGGTTGGACTTGCAAACAGAAGGTCCCAGGTTCGAGCCCCGGTGGGGCATGCACCAATGGATGAATTTTCATCTATGTGCATAATTTACAGTTCGCTGACGGTGAGGGAAAACATCGTGCGGAAACCTACATATCCCTCGGGATTAGGTAATAGTCAGTTCCTGTATACACGGCGACAAGGTTCACCACCTGTCACGTTGGGTTCTGACTATCTGGTGAAACGTGGGCTTTCAGTTGGTTAATACCTCCACAATGTGGTGGTGTGGCCACTCAAGCCTCTGACTACCCCCGAATGGGGATAAAAGTCGAGACATTACACAATGCATAATAATGTGTTGTAAAAGAAAAAAATATACTGTACCCATTTCGTGTTATGTAAACACCCAGGTGTATATCGATCAACACAATAATTAACCTCTACACTCTTCCGAAAAATGCAGCCATCATAAATAAATATCACCAGACAAATACCAACAGTATGGTCCCAAACTAAGCAACGCTTGTACTATGGATACCATACATTGGATTGGACTGGGGGTGATCCCAGTGACACCCAGACCAGGGCAAATTACGAAAAGGCCGTTACCAAAATTTGTCTGTGCCGGGAATCAAACCCGCAACCACCCGATGCAGTGAGCAGAGCGACCTTCGCTTGAACCAGTGCGCAAAGTTGTCGTTATGATATTGTGGTCACCAGTGGCCCGTCTGTGCGGATCGATATTTACATAACAATAAAAGAAAGTGAATAAACGGCGGACGAAGAGAATCAATATCACTTGCTTTTCTATTTGTTCGTGATCGCTTTTTATTTCAAGATAAATCTGATAAGTGTTATGCATGGACCACTCATAGAAAGGACATGGTCTAAGCACCCGGGCCCCAACACTCCACTAAGCCCGTGACGTCATCACAGTAGGCGTGGCTTAAGTCAGTGTGCTGTCGGCGTTCGTCCTGTGCACACGTCTTGCAAACTTTCGCATCCCAAATATAATTCTACTCGACACTAGGTGGCGTCCCTTTGTACGTCTCTTTTACCATCCTACACTTAGTGACATCTAGTGCAAAAAGTTAAACTACGTACTAACATCGACATAAAACGAAGCGAGTAGTTCTGCTATTGACCGGTAGATAGAAATAATCGGGGGGAGGGCGGTATATTGTTAAATGCCACCCATTTCTTAACCCCCACAACATACATCTCTTCTGTCTATTATCTCTATGGTGTTATGATACTAGCCGTATGGAATTTTTCATCAAAGACATTACCAAGAAAGAAGGAAACATGTGAAATGCAGTCCATGGACACAGTGCGACCCAGTCGATCAGAAAATAATTTAGAAAACAAGTCTGTGTTGCTGACGGTATTGCTGGCGATACGGCCCAACGCGCTTTAACAACAGCCCCCCTAGCCAAGTGGCATGAACGCTAATCGAATAGAATAGAATAGACTTCACAATGTATGGAAATGTCAAACGTCGCTATGTAGATCAACAAAAACTCGCTATGTAGATCACGTGACTTATATCATTTCCATACATGAAGCGTAGCGATTTGAAAGAACGCTTGTAGACCTCAGTCACTTGTCTAGCCCTTCAGAACAATTGCGAGTGCGATGACAGATGTGTGAATTTCTCTGAGCACAAGTCTAGTGATTGCAATGTTAGGACGTACCACATCCGCTATAATAATACATCAATGGTTACCATAGATAGGCAGGTAGACTGTACAAGCGTTGCTTAGTTTGGGACCATACAGCGGGTTACTCCGAAATACGTCGCTGACGGATCGTCCGAAGTACGGATTCGATTTACGATCAAAACAATGTCAAATCGTAGAGAAAAACAAAAGAAGAAATGTCAAATCACGACAATCCGTCAGCCGAAACGTTAGGTTCGTATTTCGGAGTAGGCCAGCTGGTGTGTTAGTCTGGCGATATGGTTGGTACATGTATTAAATATTGAATCAACTTCAGATCGTAGTTTCCGAACTTCAGTTTGTTTCCCAAACATACCCGTTACACTAATGTTTATGTAATAGTTCGTTAAGTAAACGTAGACTACGGGACGTCAATTTGGTACTTCGATATGTTGTTCAGCTGAATATAATGGTGATGACTTATTTACACAATGTATGCCTGAGTGAAATTTATACCCAGTGTTAAATTAAATAAGGGACGTATTGTATGGTAATTCATGTTACTTAAAAATATGAATAAATAAAAACCGGCCAAGTGCGTGTCGGACTCGCACATAAAGGGTTCCGTACCACCGTAGAATAAAAACGTCAAAAATATCAAGTATCTTGTATGGGGACCCCATATATTTTTAAATTTAATTTTATTACACGACTGCCCAAAAAAGGAGTGTATATGTGTTTAGTGTTCATGTATGTTTGTTTGTTTGTATGTATGTATGTATGTGAGATTATTTATTCCTCCAAAACTTATGAATGCCTGAATGGATTTGGATGTATGGGGTATCGTTAGAATCCTTACATCATTCCAGGTAACACTGGGTATATTATTTTTGGAAAAAAATAGTATGGCGGCATTATGGCTCAATTTTGAAATGCGAAAAAAAAAATTTTTTTTCTTCCGTTATTACAATATGGGTATCAAATAGAAGGCCTTGATGAGCAAATTCTAAAACTGTAGAATTTATAGGCATAATTTAACATAAGTAGGGTGTACATGCAAAACAAAGATTTCATTTTGGCTGTTGCTACTAAAATGCATAAAATAAAAAGAAATAATTCATAATTGCAGTGTCTTTGCAGTCGGGGGACCGTTCTGTGGAACATATTTAATCTAAAAGGGCCCCTGACTGCAATGACACTGCACTTGTTTTAGTTCGTTTTTTGGCAGGGCAGTCGTGTTTTTTAATTTTTTGTTTTTAGTATGTGTTGTTGTAACGGCAACAGAAATACACATTCTGTGAAAATTTCAACTCTCTACCTATTACGGTTCATAAAATACAGCCCGCTGACAGACGGACAGACGGACAGCATAGGCTTAGTTATAGGGTCCCGTTGGCACCCTTTGGGTACGGAACACTAAAAATGGATCCCTTATTAGTTGGATAATATTGAATAATATTGATTCACTGCATTTTGTTGTTTAAATATTAAATTATAATTATTAATAATTTGAAGACCTGCCTGCTCACATAACGTTGCTGTTTGAAAATGGTATACATTTTTCTTTTTCTATTGAAAAGACTAACCACTGAGTTTCTTGCCAGCTCTTCTCAATGGAAGAACATTACGAACCGGTAATAACGCTAAAATATTGATATTAACGATTCATAAATGATACCTATAGCTTACATTAATAAAGAATGTTTACTTTTGACTTTCTTTTGGGGCCCGTTGGCGTGGTTGGCGTGATGGCGCCTTTCACGCTGCAGGTCGTAGGTTCGATTCCTACCAGGGACATGCATTTGTGTGCATGGACATGTCTGTATGTCTCGAGTCTGGGAGTATATGTATATTAAGTATGTATTTACAAATAAAAAAGTAGTATATGTAGTAATATCAGTTATCTGGTTTCCATAGTACAAGCTCTGCTCAGTTTGGGATCAGGTAGCCGTGTGTAAATAATGTCCCAGGATATTATTATTATTATTTTATTATTATTATCTAGTCTGTCCATCCAACGGGCCGACGGACTAAATGATCTTATAAGGGTTCCTCGTAGGGACGACGGAACCCTAAAACTAACTTTAAAATAACAACACAGTAAAACGTGCCATCAGTATTGCATTTCCAACTCGTTACAAGAACCATTCCTATAGGGGTTATCCCGTTCTATACGGATAAGGAGGTAAACGCAGATACATGGTGTCCATTTGTTTTTATATGGTGTAAAATATAGGGTGTTTAATGTTTGTTACGGGTGGGTTTTATTGAATTTAAGATGGGTTAGGTGGGAAATGTTTGTATTTTGATTTTAGAAGGGATAGGTTGTTAGATTTGTGTGTTTTAAGGGTGCTTAACATCAGACGGTCGGTAAGCTTGTTTACCGCCTTAGTTATTATAAAAAAAACATGCTCAGTAGAAAGGGTTTTTTTTGTTATTTAGCACCTACACGACTGATAATGAAAATGAAAATGTTTTTATTAAGTTGTTGTTTATAATAATAAGGGTTATAACTAAATGGGATTTGCTTTATTGCGTTTATTTTTTAAGTAATAAATATTAAGTTTTGAATCTTTTTAATTATAGTTTTTGTCTCTAGAAATCCATATTTATTAGTAGTTAAACCCACCTGTAGCCAGCTGCAATCCCTCATTTCAAACGATAGGAGGATAAGCAACGCTTGGCAAGGTCAGTCAGAGATGGGTGACCATTTAGTGGCATTTGAATAGAGTGTCTCCGTGCTTCGGAGGGCACGTAAAATGTCGGTCCCGGTTTTTGTCATCTAGGTAGCAGTCGTGCCTTGTCAGAGGCCTTCGGGCGGCTTGAACAACTCTGGCACCAAGTTGGCCACTAACCTTACGATAAGACGAATAATTAGGTGGGTACTATCAGCAAAATTGCTGCATGCCCATTTCAGAAATATTTGGTGTGAACGGCTCAATTGATAACGCAAGTGAGAGAGAATTAAATTATCATCCAAAAATGAACTTAATTCCCGGCAGTAATATTTCTAATACCTTTAATGGTTGCTAAGAGACAGCTAAACATAATTGAAACATCGACTTTTCCAGAAAATTACTAAAGCTTTAGTATAAAAGGCCGTCGGGCGACTTAAACAATTCTGACACCAGGGTGACCACTAAACACGATAAGAAAAAGAAGATTTATTTTAATGAGTATTCTTCCCACACACTTCCTCATATAGAAACAAAGTGGGAGGGCGTGATTCATGACAAAACGTCAATGGGAGGAAACATTGCGAGGTCAATGCGATGTTATAAATCACATCCGAATGTTGCCGACCACTGACACGGGCGACCAACATTTCACATATAACACACATATAACGATATTTTTCCGTTTTTATAACACAAAATTAGTTTTGTTTAAAAGTTCATATTTTGAAAATCGATGCGCTTATTATAAACTTGCGGCACGTTATGATGGCCGGTTTGACATGTGGGAGGGGGAAAGAATGAACCTTATTATAACGGAATAAAATTTATTTTTGCATTTTTTACATTCTTATTTTTAAAACGGCCAGTCTTATTCCGTTATAACAAGGTTCTTTCCCCCCCCCCCCCACATGTAAAACCGGCCATCGTAAAATGCAGCTACTGAACACATGAGTTTAGGATGAAGATTAAAAGTAGGAAATGTCGTCAGAATATAAAATCAGAATCAAAGCCAAAATGAAGACATTTTATTATAAGTTGTAGTAATGTATTTGACTCAGACGGAGACATTTTATAGTAATGATTAGGTATCCCTTACACAATATGATTCAATTCACATTGGTCCCTTATATGTACCTATGTAGTAGGTAGGTACTTACTCGTATTTGTTTACAGGTACCTACAACTTAAACAAAATAATTAAGAAAGATTATAAATTATTTTCCCGTAACATTTCTAGGAATATAGTCGCAAAAAACAATGTAAGAATCTGTTTTCACCACACTTTATTGCTTTTGACCCACAAACTAGATACAAACAAACCAATATATAACTCCGTACGCAGGTCTAAGGCCGAAGTCATGTTATAAATCACATCAAAATGTTGCCGACCACTGATACGAGCTACCAACATTCAATTTCCAGTACATTGAGTAGAGAACTAAACAAATATTTACTTTGCCCTATAAGCATAGTCATGATAACTTCTTCTTATTTTATGGTTCCCTGGTACCTGGTGTCAGAGTTGTTCAAGCCGGGCGGCCTCTGACAAGGCTTAACGACTGCTGCCTAGAAGAAAACAACCGGGAGCGACTTTTAACGTGCCCTCCGAGGCACGGAGATGCTCAGTTCAAATGCCATTAAACGGTCACCCATCTTGGACTGACCGTGCCAAGCGTTGCTTAACCTCCGATCGTTTACCGATCAGTGATTGCAGCTGGCTATGAGCGCCTCTATGAGTCATAAGATTTTTTTATGTTACTAAAGTGGCTAAAAAGCGTACGGCCCGCCTGATGTTAAGCAGTTACTGGAGCCTATAGATGCTTGCAATACCAAAGGCATCGCTCGCAAGTTGCCGACGTGAAGTGGAGTGGGATAAATTGAACGGAGGGTTTGGGCTTCCGGCTCTCTCACTCATCGTACGAAACGCAGCTGTAATAGCTACTTTACGCCCATCTTCTGTGTGAGGGTGGTAATACACCGGTCGAGCTAATAAGCTGCAGTCAATTGGCTACAGCTTGGCTCTCGTACGATGAGTGAGAGAGTCGGAAGCCCAACTCCCTTTCCCATCTCTCTGTCTCACTCCCTTTCAGGTTGGCAACGTGCGCGCAATGCCTTCGGTATTGCAAGCATTTATAGGCTATGCTTGTTTGTCACATTAGTGACATAAAAAAACTTCCCCTTGTGATGCGTCCATGGGTAAAATGAGCTGAACATGACCCTAAGTAATGCACGTATAACTGCTTAGGTGCTGAGGTTAAGCAACACTCGGCAAGGTCAGTCAGAGATGGGTGACCATTTAGTGGTATTTGAATAGAGCGTGTCCGTGCTTCAAAGGGGACGTAAAAAGTCGGTCCCGGTTGTTGTAATCTAGGCAGCAAGTTAAGCCTTGTCAGAGGCCTTTGGGCGGCTTGAACAACTCCACTACCATTACGATAAGAAGAAGAATATTGTTTGGACCATGTACCAGTTACTAAGGGGACTGGCCCTAAGCAAGTCGGCCGAGTGGTCGGCCTAGTACTAACATACACATAAAACGAAGCGAGTAGTTCAACTATTTACCGGTAAATAGTAAAATGAAAATGAAAAAACAATGACCACGTTTTGTTTCATACAAATATCTAATAAGGGCACCTCTTTCTTTAGTCTTTACTCTGTGGTTTGGACACATTTCACGACCAGTCTAACATTTCAGCTTCTCTGCGCTTTATTAAGTTATTATAAGGGTTTGTATCATAAAAAGGGTCAGTTGTATAATAAAAAGTAAGTAATACCTACCAAGGGCTCCGATTAAACCTTATCGTTTATTTTTATAGCAGCTAGTTAGGCTGTGACTTCGTTAGAGCGTAGCGTAGCGAAATTTGTGAAAAAAATATTGGTGCTGCCACAAGCCCCGAGCATTTGGCTGCTCGGCCGCGTGCTCGGCACTTATAGACGCTGCAATT
This sequence comes from Drymonia ruficornis, assembly GCA_947859195.1. Classification (NCBI taxonomy): domain Eukaryota; kingdom Metazoa; phylum Arthropoda; class Insecta; order Lepidoptera; family Notodontidae; genus Drymonia; species Drymonia ruficornis. The sequence continues at coordinate 1,366,948 of OX401927.1, read as the reverse complement.
TTGAAATTAAAGAGGGCCTACTCTGTTTCAAACGAAAACGAAATTTCGGACGAAATTCGCGTATTTCCTACTACGTTTCTCATTGATTCCGACATTTCTTACGAACGAAAATTGTTTGACGTCTTCGTCGTCGTCGAATCTAAACGTCAAACAATTACTACGACGTAGCATTCGTAGCCATCGTAGCACCAATGTTGACTACGCGGTATACGTAGTATCTGTAGCTACGCTACGGCGTAGTAAATAAATGACGATGATTTCATAGGTACACATTTGTGATCAATGACGTTTTATATTATAGACGAACATTAGTGCTTTAAAATTAGCACATTCAATTATACCTGTGTATCCATAAATACAAACCATATACGCCAGACCTGTTGTTAGAAAGGGATGAATATACATTGTAGCGTTATTAGCTACATAATCATTGGCGCGATATCAGGTAATTACCTAACTTTCATTTGGCGAAAATAAGCGCGGTAAGTCCCACTAAAGGTTTACATCCTTATATACATCTTTGTTGATGGTACGTTTTACGTACAATTCAGTTTTTTGAACATAAACCCGCTGATGTAACCTAAATCACTGTATTTTTGAAGTGAAAACTTCTTTAGCGGCGCTGTGCACTTTTCTTGGGATGGGTAAAATGTATATAGTTCGCGTCAGGGTCATGTGTCCAAAAAATCGTCAGATTTGTAGCGACAGGTCACGTGTCCTATCTTGGGATGGGCAAAAAGTATATAGTTCATAATTTCGCTTTCAATTTCAAATTCTTACTAGCGCCTAAGTGAATGGGTCTAGGTGAGCGCTCAATGGGGTTAGGTTCGAATCCTAAGTTTACTATATTTTCGACATTAATATATTATTAATTATTTAATTCTTATTATTTTTTACTATAATTTGTATTATTTTATATTATAACTAGCTTTTGCCCGCGACTTCGTCCGCGCAGAATTTAAATTTTAAAAAATCGGATCCCGGATCCCATTTCCCGGATTTCGTATCCCGGATCTCGTTACCCCGGTCCCGTATCCTGGATCTCGTTGCCTGGATCCTGGATCTCGTTGCCCGAATCCTGGATCCCGTTTTCCGGATCCCGGATCCTGGATCCCGTTTTCCGGATCCCGTATCCCGGACCCCGTATCCCGGATCCCGTTCCCAGATTCTGTTTGCTAAATCCCGGATCCCGTATCCCGGATATCACGGATCCCGTATCTCGTAACCCATATCCCGAATCTCGTTTCCCGGGTCCCGTATCCTGGATCTCGTTGCCCGGATCCTGGATACCGTTTTCCAGATCCCGTATCTCGGATCCCGTTTTCCGGATCCCGTATATCCCGCACCCCGCATCCCGTTTCTCAGATTCTGTTTGCTAAATCCCGGATTCCGTATCCCGGATATCGTGAATCCCGTATCAAATATCCTTAATTTCATATCCCGGATCTTGTTTCCCGGGTCCCGTATCTCGGATCTTGTTCCCTGGATCCCAGATTCCGTGTTCCGGATCCCGGATATCACGGGTCCCGTATTCCATATCCCTGATTTCATACGCCGGATCTCGTTTCCCGGGTCCCGTAAACCCGGATTGCATTTTTTGAATCCTGGATCCCGTTTCCCAGATCCCAGCTTCCGTTTGCCGGAGCCTTATCCCGTTTCCTGGATCCCAGATCCCGTATCCCGGATATCGGATCCCGTGTCTGGGATATCCCGGATCCCGTATCGTATTAGCCCGTAAAAGTCCCGTCAAAATCGATCCAGCCGTTTCAGAGATTAGCCCGAATCGGTACTGCCATACAAACTTTCATTCCCTATTTTACACCCTCAGGGGTTGAATTTTCAAAAACCCTGAAACACATATTTTTTTATTTTTCAAAAGACACCTAATCAGCAATTTTCATAATTCTAACTTCAAAAATGACGAACTACCATACAAACTTTCATCCCCTATTTTACCCCCTTAGGGGTTGAATTTCAAAAAACCCTTTCTTAGTACACCTCTACACATCAAGACAAACCCACCCTCCAAAATTCAAGTCTCTACGATCAGCGGTTTAGGCTGTGCGTTGTCTGTCAGTCAGTCAGTCAGTCAGTCAGTCAATCAGGACTTTGATTCTTATATATTTAAGATATAACAAAAAAAACGGCCAGGTTGTTTTTTTTTAATTTTTTCCCTAATCAGTCCAAAATATTTAAAAATGCACAACGTTAATGTTCAAGTTTTCCCTTCTGCCGGCACTCCAGGAGTGCAACCTGGCCGTTTTTTTTGTGCTATCTAGTTTTTGTGCCGTCTTTAATGTTTGTTTTCTGTATCCATAACAGCTCCAACACTACGCTAAATAGTACTCATAATTTAAATTGAGCTCTCGCCAAAAGAACGTTACGCTCCAGTAAAGTCGGTATAGAATATTTTTACTGAATTAATTTTATGATCACTTCAAATACGGTTGTGTATAGTTAGCTCGGGTTTTTGTGTATTATCATATTTTTATTCACAATAAAGAGATGTTATTAAAAATAAGTAGCGTCGAAATATTTTGTATATTTTCTGAGAAAATAGAATAGAAAATCTATGGAAACGCTGACCGATTGAAAAAAAACATACGTATTTATGTTATGTTGTTCTATGTATCTTTGCTTGGTTTATTTTTATGTGACTGAGGTGGTAAACAAACGTACGGCCCGTCCGATGTTAAGCACTTATCGTAGCCTATAGATGCTTGCAATACCAAAGGCATTGCTCGCACATTGCTGACCTGAAGGGTAGTGGTACAGAGGCGGCAAGGGGAGGGGGGGTGTTGGGTCTCCGGCTCTCTCACTCATCGTGCGCCGTTCTTCAGTGATAGCGTAGTACTACCCTGGTTGAGCCAGCCCGTATTAGAGCTGCAGTCAATTGGCTACAGCTTGGCTCTACCACCAATTAAATATAATAGGGGCCATCCATTAATTACGTCACACGAATTTCATGATGTTTAGACCCCTCCCCCCTTGTCACAGCTGGTCACATTTGCGAGCCCCCCCCCCACTCCCTGTGTGACGTGACATATTTTTTATAATTTTCATAAATTTTCGTAAAAAATTCAAATTTCGGTTTTATATTAGATTTTTAAATGTGACGTCACAAAACATAGGACCCCTCCCACCCCCTTGTCACACAATGTCACATTTCGTCGAGCCCCTCCCCCCCCTTTACGTGTGACGTAATTGATGGATGGCCTCTAAATGGGTGTGAGTAAAGACACAAAGAAGGACATAACATATTTCCTTACACATACACAAAAAATAGATTTGTTTAAACATTACACTCATGCGTATTTTTATTTGTTTTTACCACAGAGTAAAGACTAAAGAAAGAGGTGCCCTTATTAGATATATGTATGAAAAAAAACCGTGGTCATTGTTTTTTTCATTTTCATTGTTCTATCTACCGGTAAATAGTTGAACTACTCGCTTCGTTTTATGTCGATGTTAGTACTAGGCCGAGTTGCTTAGGGCCAGTCCCCTTAGTAATTGGTCCATGGTTTTTACCCAACAATATTTTGTTAAGATTTTTGCATCTGATAAAATATGTTATACCACATCAAAGGGTTATTTGATTTGTTTTTGTTTTACATTCGAATTTAAATGAACATACGTGCTCTTTGAAGTATAATATGAACTTGCCTGGTCGTGACGTTTGAACTTGCAAAAGCTTTTTATTTATTTTTAGTAAGTACTATGACCGAAAAGTAAAACAAAAACCTTTGAAATATAAACAAAACACAAATAAATAGAATATACAATGCGCTAAGTACGTACACAATCTCAACACTTAGGGCTTTGGTATGTAATGTAAGGTATTTAAACGCACTTTAGCGGCGCGGCGCGACACTTTTTCTGCATAGCAACGCCGCGTCGTGAATGAACTGTAAAAAAGTGTCGCCCTGCGCTTCTCCGCTGCCGCAAGCTATACCGTACTATCGGCGTGAAGCGGCACGGCGCGACACTTTTGCCGAATAGCAACGTCGCGCTGTGAACGAACTATAATAATATGGAGAAAGTGTTGCGCCGCGTCCTTCCGCTGACGTGAGCTTTAAGGCCACATAAACCAATACCAATAATATTTTGTCGCGCAGCGCGTCGCCGCGCGTTGCACGCCTCGTAAGTGCGGTTCAACCTTAACACACCCCCCGACTTTTTTCCACGTATTCCAAAAACTAATGCTGAAATTCATTTTGTTTTCTATTTCCATAAATAAATACATTTGTTTAAAACATTTCACCGACAAACAGAAGGAAATACCCTTGTTACCGCAGCCCGACCTCGCCTGAGGCGTGGTGTGATGACTTGAGATTTATCCTACAAGGTAACATTTTTACTCTTTACAATAATATAATATCTATAACCGCTTGGCGTTCGGTAGTGGAGTTCGATTCCCGCCAGAGGCAAATTTCTTTATAAGCGAGGCAGTGTTATAAACATAAAATATTAATGTTCCAAACACAACAATTTGTTTAATAACTATCCTAAAACAGTAATTTTACCATGCTTAATAAGGATGTTATAAAAGCCTCCAGGGCCTATACCTCTTATAGCAGTATTATTTCAACCTTACAGCGAATGACGTTTCTTATTGTCATGACAATAAGGTACGTCATTGCACAAAAAGTCGCTGTAAGGTTAAAATAATACTGCTATAGATCGGCGTAAAGCAGCTATTACAGCTGCGTTTCGTACGATGAGTGAGAGAGCCGTAAGCCCACCCCCCCTCCCCCTCCCTCCATCCCACTCCCCTTCAGGTCGGCAATGTGCGAGCAATACCTTTGGTATTGTAAGCATCTATAGGCTACGGTAACTGCTTAACATCAGGCGGGCCGTACGCTTTTTTGCCACCGCAGTCTCATAAAAAAAAAAAAAAAAAAAAACTATAAAAGGTGGTGGTAGGGCCTCTGGTGCGTCGAATGACTCACCCGAGCACTCATGTTATGACATTATATATATGCGTTCCGACGTCAAAACTGAGTGCTTGGGCGTGGCCTGCACCTGATATAGATGCAGCCATTATATATGTAGACCAATCACCATCATCATGACAGCCAAATCGTCCAATGTTGGACATAGGCCTCTCCAAGGATTTCTACAACGACTTCTGCCAACGTCCACTGTTGGACATACGCCTCTCCAAGGATTTCCACAACGACCGGTCCTCTGCCACTTGCAAGCGACCAATACTAATTGGGAGAAGGCTAAAGAAAACAGTAGCGCTCACCAAAACACTTTTACACTACAATAATTTTCGTTTAACGACTACTAACTTTCGACATGCTTAATGCTATAATCCAATCAAAATAAACTAGCACAAACACATTCCGCTATTATATTGGATCGAGTAACTCAATGTCCGTATGCTATAAGATACCGTATTGCCCTACAAAAACTAGGGACCATAAATCTTGAGTAAAAATGGCGACTCTTTCCCTTTCTCTGTTATTACACAGATACGGATGGCGTTATGCGATAACAAGGCACATTTTTTTATATTATAATTTCAATTCAATTTTAGCAAAAAACTAACGAATTATATTTGCCTTTTTTTAAATTTCAAAATAAGTGATTTATAAATAATGGTTTTACATCGTACAACTTTTATCTTTTGTATAACTTTTTTGATTTTTCAAGTGGACTGTAGATCGCATGGTGTAGTAGTTCGAGTGAGGGCCAGTCGGCTCGCTACATCGGATGGTTGGGGGTCGATTCCCATCGAGACCATTTTTTCATAGTTTGCCTCAGTCTGAGTACCACTAGAATCACGTCCAATAGACGTGTCTACAACATGCACATGCCGCGCGAGGCTGCTCACCCACATGCCTCGCGAAGCACGACGTTTGCCTCAGTCGCATGCCGCGCGAGGCAAATGGCGAGGCAACTGACACTCTAGACAGGGAAAGGTATACCCGATCAATCAGTTTGACACGTTTGACATCGTTCTGTCTCACGATTGCCAAACTAGGTGAGGCAAATGTGAGTGCTCAGGTGAGGCAGGGCGCGCATTTGTCTCACGTGAGGCAAGTCAAACTTGGCGAGGAAAATTTTCCTCGCGCGGCATGTGACACTTCTGGACGTAGCTATTACATTGTATGGTACCATACAGTTGGTGTATTAGTCAGGCGATATAAAAAGTCTAGAATCGAACCTCTTATAGATATTGGAGCCTCATGTGAGCAAACACGTACATTGTGACATTATTATCATCCTCTAAAAGGAGCTATAACCATTCTCGTAATCCGAATATTAAATTGGGTAATAACACCACTGATTTCATGGCGTTCGGCAGTTAACATCTATGTTCTTGTATTATTGCTAGTTTGCTAGCTTAATATGAAGAACCTATATTGCCCTGTTTGTGAGAGTTCCGCGTTAATTGGATGTTCGTTCATTGTAATGGTGTAACTAGATTAGGTTGATCTTCAATGTTATGTGTTAGGAAATTCGTAGAACGTTTCGAAACTATGTAGTGAATATTCAATATTTTGAAGAAAATCTCGCATCTTCTTTATAGAATGTTACAGTAAATTTATGAGGTATTACAAATCAGTTTAGTTGTAAAAAATCCTTTGTAAATGCATTGTAAATATAGTTTAACGTTTCTATATTTTATATGTAATTGAAGGGTTTTTTTGTTGTTGTAAAAAGCGTATTATTATGTCGTTCATTTTGTTATAATACTGTTTCTAGAAAGAAATCTCGTCTAGAGGGACGCGTAAAGTGAATGAAAACCTTAAAAGAAAAAGCGCTTTAAACATTCTAAATGTACAAAGCATTTACGTCAGTTTTACAAGTTTCTTATGAAAGATTCAACATCTTTAAACCCTCAGCATCGCAGTTTGATATTCACACTGAGAGGGACTCCTTTATAAACGTTTTGTATTTAAGAGTCGCATGAATTAGTTATTATTACGAGTGCTTGTAATTCATAAGGGTTTTAAAATGACTAACCACAGGTGCTTTTGTGTTAGTATATTTTATATTAACTGTTAGAAAATAGATTTTTAATTAATTTACTAATGAGTTTTTTTTTTATACAAAAAAAAACTTTCTAAAAACAAAAAATATTTTTTTATAAATTCACAATCTTTTTTTGATAGCCGACTTCATCGTGCATTAAACTGTTTAATAATTGACATCTTTATCCTGTTTTTTTTTGCTGACTCCGTACAACATAAACCAATCGCACAATTGAAACATCAATGTCTTTTTGTCCCCGCCCCCCCCTCACCATAACCCCTCTCGTATTCCCAAAAGGCAGAGCAGGAACCACGACCCGACATTTAGTAGATACATTTAAGATGTATCTTGTGAGAGCAAAGAACAGATTGGGGTGTAAGTTCAATGTGAAGACCCCTTAGCACAGTGGTTCGGGCGTATGGCGCAGGTCGTAGGTAGGTAGGTAGGTGGCAGGTAGGTAGGTAGGTAGGTAGGTAGGCCCTTCAGTTCGGCAATGTGCGAGCAATGCCTTTGGTATTGTAAGCATCTATAGGCTACGGTAACTGCTTAACATCAGGCGGGCCGTACGCTTTTTTGCCACCGCAGTCCTATAAAAAGAGGTCATTGTATCCGGCAGTTGCGGATTTGATTCCCGCCAAAGACAAAACTCGGAAACGGCCTCTTCGTAATTTGCCCTGGTCTGGGTGTCACTGGGATCGCCCCAGTCCATTGTATGGTAGCTATAATACAAGCGTTGCTCAGTTTGGGAGCATAGATAGAACCTAGGTGGATAGAACCTCCTCCTTTTTTGAAGTCGGTTAAAAATGTGTGATACGATGTTATAAAAATAAAACAGTACCTACTTACGATATAAAAAGTACTTTTAGTTTGTTTATCGAAGTATTTAGCAATGTTTTAGATCTATTTATCAAAACTTATGTTAAAACAATTTTAATGTAACCACTCCAAATAAAAGTTGTTTTGACTTTGAAATAAAATGTTTTGCATCCCTGCTTCTACGAGCCTCTTATTTCTAATGTTATAATGAATGGAGTATAGAGAGTTGTCAAAACTGCCATAATATGACTGATGTATCCACAGATTAGAGAAGTTGACAGATGTAGTCTTGGCAACAAACGAAGTGAAGCCAGGTAGCATTATATGTGTGCGTGACAACTAGGAGCGGCACTAGGGAAACATACATTTGTGTGCGTGTAAAGTTGTGTAGTTATAGGGCGAGATTGTATTCGCTTTTTTGTTTTGTATTTGCTTTGGTGGCTTCACTTTCGTGTTCTATGCGCTCCATCTGTAGCTCCTAAATCTGTGGATGTATCAACATTAAATTCGTGGTTGTAAAGATCAAATGAAGGTGGATGAAGGTGCCTTAGTGAATCACAAATGATAACGATATGATGATGACGACGATGACGATGATTTTAAGGTGGTAGAGTCAAGCTGTAGCCAATTGACTGCAGCTCATATACGGGCTGGGTAGTACCACCCAGTGAGCCGGGAGCGGCGAACGCTCAAACCACAACGAAGCAGTCGTTTGCCCTTATACAGGGTTATTGGTAAAACACTTACAACCTTGCTGGGGCGTATTACTGCCATCAAAAACAACAACTTTTGTTCTATGACTTTTTACAAAACAAAAAAAAAAGAACAAAAAATAACTTTCTAAAATGTATGATTTTTTTTTCTCATCTAATGGAAAGCCATGGTGCGTGGTTGTATTCCACTTTGCCCTAAAGTACCTAAACGGACCTCGGCTATCCTCTAGATGAGCATATTTTCTTGTTTCATACATTTTAGAGTGTGCTTTCTTGTTATTTTGTTTTTGTTTTGTAAAAGTCATAGAACAAAGGTTGTTGTTTTTGATGGCAGTAATACGCCCCTGCAAGGTTGTTAGTGTTTTACCAATAACCCTGTATAAAAACCATTCATAGATCAAATGAATTCCTTTTACCTCGCTAAACGAAACGGTTCCCATTGGATTCGGAGCCACTTTAAGAATGGATTCACTCACACGCTTCCCCATTCCCCGTATTTTCGGTGCTATGTTTATTACGTTTACGAATCGCAACGATCGATAGAGCTCTGAGAACCAACTTACCTTTACGGGACTCCCCGGAGGGACTGGCAGAGTGTTCCGAACGAGTATTACCAGCTTGACTTCCGAATGGAATTTGGTCTTTTGTTATATTGTAGGGTTTTTGTCCTGCATTAATAAACTACTTCGCCCATTCATCCATGGCGCTAAAAGAAAATGGTTATTAACTTAGTGCTATATCGCACGAGGACACCAGTGGTAGCGCAACCAGTCGCTCCACCAATAAAATGTATAGAGCTGTTTGGAGGATATTGCAGCTGGTGTTCGCTTGGTAGCGCAATCAAATCGGTGTCGGCTATCGAGTCACCCGCTGGTGGCGCAATCATGGTTGGCTCGTGCGATATCACACTTAAATTCGTAATGAGTTGTCAAAATGTAATAATAATAATAGTAATAATTTAGCCTTTTAACGTCCCACTGCTGGGCACGGGCCTCCCCTCAATGCGAGGGGGATTCAGGCCATAATCCACCACGCTGGCCCAGTGCGGGTTGGTAGATTTCACATGTCTAAAGACATGCAGGTTTCCTCACGATGTTTTCCTTCACCGCAAGCAAGTGATAATCATATTAAAGTTATGATTCACACATAGATTTCGAAAAATCCAGAGGTGTGAGCCAGGGTTTGAACCCAGGACCTTAAGCCCGCAAGACAAGTGCTTAACCAATCGGTTTGCTTTTTAAAATGTAATAGTACTAGTATTTATTTGAAGGCCCGTATACGGCGCTTCTCAAAAGAAACGGGTTAGGAGTTAATTATTTATTAATTAGTCGCACGTGACTGATTTCGATAAAAAAATCTGCATGACATCTTCAAATAAATACTAGTGTGTAACATTACGCCAAACTTCTGTGAGAGGGTACTACGCCCCGGTCGATCCAAGTCGTATATCAGCTGCAGTAAATTAGCTCTACCTTCGTTAGTTTTACTTTCACCCTTTAGCAAGTTATCTCTAAAACATGTATAGTCTTACACCGAAATATAGACATTTGTGATGAACCTACACTGGCATTACAAATCACTTTTGTTCCTAAAATGCTTTGTAAGGGCCACCGCAGACACTACTTTTTGCATCGGCGATCGGTGATTTAGTCGCTTTTAGCATCGGAGCAGTCGCTGCGTCCGAACACAGAGTCGCCAGATCGCGATGCAGCATCGGTACAGTCGCAAAATCGCCGATCGCCGAAGCAAAAAGTCGCATGATCGCCGATGCAAAAAGAAGCATATCTGCGGTGTCCCTAAAACAATTGTAAACTGGCTGGATATTTCTATAAATTTGACGGAGAGGCTAGTTAAATTTTTAAGTCCCACTTAGCAGTTTGAGACGTCGTTATCTGTAGAATGGCGCGTCAAAATTAAACAGGGGGCTTACCACAAGCTCGCATTACGACTCAATTACAGGAACGAATTAACGTTTCAGCGACTTTTTGTGCAATGACGTACCTTATTGTCATGACAATAAGAAACGTCATTAAAACGTCGTTAAAACGTTCCTATAATTGAATCGCAATAAGAGCTTGTGGTAAGCCCCCTGCTCTCAAATTTGAGTTGCATATGAGTATTCGGCTGTAAAATTATACCTTCTATCAAGTAATGATGCTGAAACTACGCTTAGGACAAAATTTAAGGTCTCCCTCTCATAAATAATGCATGGAGTTACGTAGCGCTCGCTCCCGACTCCCGATTAGATCCCGAACGAAAACTTCCATACAAATAGGCCTTATACATAATTGTATGTACTTATGGTCGGGGATTTTTGGGACAGTTTCTGACGATTTTAGGGTTCCGTACTACAATAGAAAAAACGGGACCCTTCTACTTCTTAGGGCCATAACACACCGGAACGCCATGGCGACGTCGTCAGCCACCGTAGCCAACTATTCGTATTGAAATGTATGACAGGTATTACACCTGGCGACGGACTGGCGACGTCGCCACGTTATGGCCCTAATAGTATAGTTAGTGGCCAACCTATTGTCCGAGTTGTTCAAGCCGCCCGAAGGCCGACTGCTGCCTAGATGACAACAACCGGGACCGACTTTATAACGTGCCCTCCGTAGTACGGAGACGCTCAGTTCAAATGCCACTTAATGGTCACCCATCTCTGACTGACCTTGCCAAGCGTTGCTTAACCTCCGATCGTTCACCGACCAGTGATTGAGACGGGAACCTTATAGGGTCACTTTGTTGTCAGTCAAGACTGCAGCCCAAACCGCTCGTGTTCGGAACAAGTATTTTGAAAATTTTCCACCCCTAAGGGGGCTGAATAGGGGGCGATTTAAACTTGTATGGGTGTCCCAATTTTCCAAGAACATTTTTCAAGATAATGTTGATAATATCGGCTACCTTCTCTGCCTAGAGTGTAGTTTGGCTCACCCGAGCATATAACTGAGGATGCCCCGCGTGCCGCGCCCGACATGTCACCACGCAGCCTCGCGCGGCATGCGTCTGATGCAGGGACAGCCAATTGGTGCGTCAAAATGCGTCGCATGCCTCGCCCGAGCACTCATATTATGACGTATAAGTGCTCAGAAGAGCTAGACAACTGGCTGACGTCTACGAGCGTTCGTTCAAATCGCTACGCTTCATGTATGGAAATGACATAAGTCACGTGATCTACATAGCAACTTGTTGTTTGTCATGTCACAACATTGTGAAGTCTATTCTATTCTATTCGATTAGCGTTCATGCCACTTGGCTAGCCCCTCTGGTGCGGCAAGTGCCTGATGCAGCCATTGAGTTGTTTTAAAAATGTACTTAAATTCCCGTCAGATCACTGTCACGTCACTAAGTATTTAAAGTAGTTTATATGCAAAAACTCTGAAACATATTTTCAGTCTGCTGAAAGATCACTTGCCCAACTACTTTGACAAGCACTCAGCGCCAGACACTCGCGACCGTCAACCTCAAACCTATTTTGCAAACTTTGCAATGCAAAAGTTGCAAAATTTAAAGTGTTTTAATAATAAAATCTAAGTTTGCACTTACTACTCCACCAAGCCGACTAGACACTCGGGTATAAATATCACATGACAATAAGTCAATTCAAATTCAATTCAAATTCAATTCAAATTCAATTCAAATTCAATTCAAATTCAATTCAAATTCAAATTCAATTCAAATTCAATTCAAATTCAATTCAAATTCAATTCAAATTCAATTCAAATTCAATTCAAATTCAATTCAATCAATTCAAATTCAATTCAAATTCAATTCAAATTCAATTCAAATTCAATTCAAATTCAATTCAAATTCAATTCAAATTCAATTCAAATTCAATTCAAATTCAATTCAAATTCAAGTCAAATCGTTTATTTTGTTTAGGCCTACGGGGTCACTTACAAATTGTCATATTAAACTTTTCCTTAAATTCTACCGCCGGATCGGAAACGCGACTTCGACTGAGAAGTTCCGGCAAGAAACTCAGCGGGCTTGTCTTTTTTACATAGTTTTTTTTTTTAAATCGCCGTTTACTTATTTTAATACTATGTATTTGGTAAACAATGATTCCGCGGTCCGTCCACAACGTAGTGAGCCTGGGCCAATGCCGGCACTCCTGTGGCAGTAGCTCCCACTACTGGAAGGACCGCGGAATCATTGACTTATTATCATTTTATATTTATACCCAAGTGTCTAGTTGGCTTGGTAGTTTAGTAGTAATAACAGTTTTCTGATGTGGTTGTCATTTTTGTAAAAGAAACAGCGTGTGGTATAAATGAATTAATATCGCCAGACTAACACACTAACTGTATGGTACCAAACTAAGCAACGCTTGTGCTATGGCTACCATACAATGGACTGCGGGCGATCCGAGTAACACCCAGACCAGGGCAAATTACGAAAAAGTCGTTCCCATTTTTGCTTTGGTCGGAATCGAACCCGCAACCACCCGATGTAGTGAGCCGAGCAACCTACGCTCGAACTGCGCCACGAAACGCAGATAAATTAGGTACTTTACGCCGATCTCCTGTAAGAGGGTGGTACCACCCCGGTCGAGCTGGCTTCGCTCTAATACCTAAATTAAGATTTCCGGAAAGAAACAAATAAAAAAACAAAATTACATATACATAAATCGATTCATTCAAGATTGCTATCGGACGTTCCCAATGACGTTTTATATTATAGACCTGACATACACGAACAATATGTGCTCTAAAAAGCACAGTAAACCATACTACATATCAATGAATTCAAGCCATAAACGCCAGACCTGGGCCCTGAGTCGCTTAGCCAACGATCGACTCTCTGATTAGTCGGTTGACCGGCTGATCGGCCTCTGATTGGTCGGTCAGAATCACAACCGACCAACCAGAGGGTTGACCACTATAGCAAAACGCCACAATGGCTATGACTTAGGGGCAGAGTTGGGAAAAATTTAATTGCAATTAATTAATTGCAAATTGCATGTGGTGCCACAATTAACAATTAAGTGTGATTTGTTCGTGATTGACAAACAAATCAAATTAATTTTTAATTGTGACACCACATGCAATTTGCAATTAATTAATTGCAATTAAATTTTTCCCAACTCTGCTTAGGGGCCTGTTGTTAGAAAGACATTAATATTAATTGTAGCGTTATTAGCCCCACAAGCATTGGCGCGCCCACGCGCGCGTGCAGCCGCGACTAGCTGCCGCGACTAGCTGCCTAGCGCGTGACTTAGTGGATATCGGGTATTTACCTTGCATTCATGTTGCCAAAATGAGCGCGCTAAGTCGCGTCTAAAGCTATAATGCATCCTTGGTCATTCAAGCGTGTGTAGTGATGTAATTTGGCACAACACTGGCATAATATACACAGATATTGATCACGGAGGCGTCATACAGACGTCCGCTGTACGTCAAACACCCTGATACGGGTGGCATCGTAAAAGTTTACGAGCCAAGTTGGAATGGTAGGTAATGTGTACTTAGGTCTTGGTGTGTTTCGCAAGCTATTTATGCTGGGCATGTTATGACCTGCTTGAATCAAGAATTGGAATTCTTACAAAAAATAATGTGACTAGTAGCCCCTAAGTATACAAGGTGAATTTGAAATCATGGGCATACTTTTAAACGGTGATTCTACACATGATTCAGAATACTTTGGGAATAGTAACCAACAAATTAATTGATAAAAATTTATTACCCCGGTAAGGAATAACAGTTAACGGGTTTGCTTATTTGCTACGGTGGCTGGCGACGTCGCCATAGCTACCCGGTGTGTTATGGCCCTATTTCTTAGTAATGTCTCACCAAATACTTCGAGCAGACTAGTTTCCCTAATATCGCAGTATTCAAACATCCTCAGAACATAACATTGTATCTGTAGACGTAAACTGTTTTCGTCGACATAGAAAGCAAATGGAGGAAAGTAATCTACGAAAACTAGACATGGCTAGACTTAAGCACTTTCAATTAGGTAACACAAACATTAGGAAAAGGATTTCGTTAAGTTGAAAAAAAAATGTATGTAACGTCACGACTTTTATCCCCATTCGGGGGTAGTCAGAGGCTTGAGTAGCCATACACCACCATATTGTGGAGGTATTAACCAACTCAAAGCCCACGTTTCACCAGATAGTCAGAACCCAACGTGACAGGTGGTGAACCTTGTCGCCGTGTATGCAGGAACTGACTATTACCTAATCCCGAGGGATAGGTAGGTTTCCTCACGATGTTTTCCCACACCGTCATCGAACTGTAAATTATGCACATAGATGAAAATTCATCCATTGGTGCATGCCCCACCGGGGATCGAACCTGGGACCTTCCGATTGCTAGCCCAACCTGTTTACCCCTAGGCTACAGTCGCTTTTAAGTAAAAATAAATAACCAAATAAATAAATGTCGCCAAACGTACACACCAACTGTATGGTCCCAAACTAAGCAACGCTTGTACTATGGGTACCGTACAATGGACTGGGGGCAATCCCATTGACCGCTGGCGGGAAGCGAACCCGAAACCGCCCGTGCAGCCGTCTTGGGTATCAACTGAAAGAACTTATACAGGGTGAATTTGAAATCATGGGCATCCTTTAAAACTATTACTCTACACATGATTCAGAATATTTTGGGAAAATAAATAAAAAAAACTATTGATGAAAAAACATTGCTCCAGTACGCAAATAAGCAAACCCGTTAACTGTTATTCCTTACCTATGCAATAAATTTTTATCAATTGATTTGTTGATTAATATTCCCTAAGTATTCTGTATCACGCGTAGAATCACCCTTTAAAAGGATGCCCATGATTTCAATTTCACCCTGTATAGGACATTTAAAAAATATAGGTATTATTGTTAGCTATAACCCCAAAATAATTAAATAAAAAGTAAGTCCATAAACTAAAACCAGATTATTACGAAATCACGCACTAAAAATATGTAACAAGAAAATACTATTATTATTAGGATAAGAAGAGCCGTGGTCGGTGGTTTATTTATTATTTTATTTATTTATTTCATAAAACATAGAATATGCCACTTTGCCCTAAAGGACCTAAACGGACCAAGGCTATCCTCTAGATAAAATATTTTCTTGTTTCATACTTTTTCCATATGTGATTTTTCAATAGCCGCGTTTTATCACATACATATGACTGTGGGTTTTATTATTCCTTGAAAATTTAAGCCCAATTATGGCCCGCCACATAGGTACATACGGAATTCCGTTTCGGAATATAGAATCGGGATTCCGTAAGCTTATCACACACATACGTATATTTCCGTTCGGAATTATTCCGGACGCACAGGCTACCATTCGGAATTCCGAAACGGAAAAATTCCATACGTATGTGATACGTCCATGCATTTGGATGGATTTACTGCGTTCGGAATCCCGATTCAATATTCCGAAACGGAATTCAGTAACGGAATTCCGTATGTATGTGGCGGCTCTTAATGTGCATATCTATACGCCAGAACACAGAATGAGTTGACCGCACAATTCAGAACTACGAAAATACTAGACCGAAAATATCACGTTCCAAACCACAGAGCAATTATAACTTTACCTCGACACCTGTTACGTACGGAGCTTCCAATATTCCGTAGGGATGGGCCAGTATCCTAATATTGTATCGATAAAAATAATCTAAAAAAAAAAACTGTCAAATTGTTGGGAAAATTTTGACAGTAGTAATTATCACCAGATAAGCACTGTAACTGTATGGTTAAACTATATAACCCAAGACCAAGATAAATTTAAGAAAAGGTAATTTCTGTAATTACGGGCTGGCTCGACCGGGGTAGTACCACCCTCTCACAGAAGACCGGCGTAAAGCAGCTATTACAGCTGCGTTTCGTTCGATGAGTGAGAGAGCCGAAAGCCCACCCCCCCCTACCGCTCCCTCCATCCCACTCTCCTTCAGGTTGGTAATGTGCGAGCAATGCCTTTGGTATTGTAAGCATCTATTGGCTACGGTAACTGCTTAACATCAGGCGGGCCGTACGCTTTTGTGCCTCCGTTTCCTATACAAAAAAAATCTTTAATTGGAAATTGCACTGGGCCAGCGTGGTGGATTATGGCCAAAGGCCCGTGCCCATCAGTGGGACGTTAAAAGGGCTATATTTTTTTTTTTTAATGAGTAATTAAACTCCAACAACCTGGTTCAATTGCTGCGTCAATAAATGGCAAGCGTCGCTCCCGACCAGTCTATTTAGACGTCTGAACGCGTAGACAATATCATGTCATAATCGAACCCGAAACCACCCGTTGCAGTGTGCAGAACGGCCTACCTTCAAACCACTGCGCTAGCGGTCATCAGAAACGTTGGCTCGTAGAACGGATGGTCAATGGGGCCGAAAAGTTCTCGAGTGGCGGCCGCGCACCGGAAAGCGTAGCGTGGGTAGGCCTCCCACAAGGTGGACCGACGACCTGGTGAAGGTCGCGGGAATCCGCTGGATGCGGGCAGCGCAAGACCGGTCATTGTGGCGAACCTTGGAGGAGGCCTATGTCCAGCAGTGGACGTCTTTCGGCTGAGATGATGAGATGATGAAACCTTGGCTTCTTTTACTTCTTATCTTTTGACGGGCCCGTTAGCGTGGTTGGCGCGGAGGCGACTTTCACGCTGCAGGTCGTAGGTTCGATTCCTACCCGTGACATGCATTTGTGTGCATGAACATGTCTGTATGTCCGGAGTCTGGGTGTATATGTATATTAAGTATGTATTTACAAATAAAAAAGTAGTATATGTAGTAATATCAGTTATCTGGTTTCTACAAGCTCTGCTTAGTTTGGGATCAGGTAGCCGTGTGTAATAAATGTCCCAGGATATTATTATTATTTATCTTCTTTCACAAAAGTATCGATATAAAATGGCAATCGATCAATCTCTAGAGAAAACTTTTTGAATATGCATTATTTCTGTAATTCGATTACTAACGACATTTCTATCAAAGGAAATTGTATGGCGGCGGTTTCCGAACTTTTGGTTACTCCCCACTTGAAATTATTTATCTCCATAATTGGATAGATAATGTGATTTAATTTGATCAACAATTATATTGGAAAGATTCAAAACATCAGGTTCAGGTTCGATCCCCGTGAATGCACCAATGGATGAATTTTCATCTATATGCATAATTTACAGTTCGCTGACGGTGAGGGAAAACAGCGTGAGGAAACCTACCTATCCCTCGGGATTAGGTAATAGTCAGTTCCTGTATACACGGCGACAAGGTTCACCACCTGTCTCATTGGGTTCTGACCACATGGTAAAGACTAAAGAAAGAGGTGCCCTTATTAGATATTTGTATGAAACAAAACGTGGTCATTGTTTTTAAATTTTCATTATACTATTTACCGGTAAATAGTTGAACTACTCGCTTCGTTTTATGTCGATACTAGGCCGACCACTCGGCCGACTTGCTTAAGGCCAGTCCCCTTAGTAACTGGTCCATGATTCTGACTATGTAGTGAAACGTGGGCTTTGAGTGAGCTTAATACCTCCACAATGTGGTGGTGTATGTCCACTCAAGCCTCTGACTACCCCCGAATGGGGATAAAAGTCGTGACGTATATTTAATTTTTCAATTAATTTGCGAAGACGAATTCCTAGTAACGTTCAAGTGATGTTGAACTTCAGTAATTATTAGGAAATTTTAGTACTAAAGTTGACGAGTATCATTTTGTTATAATAGCAGATTTATGCAAATTGTGATCTTTTAGAACAAAGATTGGGTTTAAGACTAGACTTAAAGTTCAGTAGCCTTTAATGGCCGGCGCAAACTGGAGACTGCAGGGGAGCGGATTTTAATTTTTATCAATCGAATTTAATACTTATCCAATCGAAATAAGGTGCTCCGGCGTGCTCTTCGGTGCACCGAGAAAACTGCTTCTTGATGCTCCACGGTCGATCACCGACACAGAGTAAAGACTAAAGAAAGAGGTGCCCTTATTAGATATATGTATGAAAAAAAAACGTGGTCATTGTTTTTTCATTTTCATTGTTCTATCTACCGGTAAATAGATGAGCTACTCGCTTCGTTTTATGTCGATGTTAGTACTAGGCCGACCACTCGGCCGAGTTGCTTAGGGCCAGTCCCCTTAGTAATTGGTCCATGATCTCTGAGCGTTGAAATATATACCTTATTTCGATTGGATAAGTATTAAATTCGATTGATAAAAATTAAAATCCGCTCCCCTGCCGTCCCTAGTATGCGCCGGCCATAAGTCTTTTAAGTATTGGTGTTTCTTGGTATTTTGTACTTAGTCTTTCCTATGCACTACAACATGGGGTTCTTCAAAAGGCATGTTTCCAGGTCCCTAAAAGGTCGGCGCCGCGTCTGCTCCCCTTAAGTTGCAGATGTCCTGGGCGGCGGCTTCCACTTACCATCAAGTGGACTGTCTACCAGTGTGCCATCCTTGGCTATAAAAAAAAGTAAGTTTAAAAACTGAAACCCGACTACTGAAAAATCGCGCTCTAAAAAGTATGAAACAAGAAAATATTTTCATCTAGAGGATAGCCGTGGTCCGTGGTCATATACCATTTTGCCCTAAAGGACCTACACGGACCACGGCTATCCTCCAGATCAGAATTTCTTGTTTCATACTTTTTAGAACGCGATTTTTCAGTAGTCGGGTTTTAGTTTTTAAACTTACTTTTTATTTAATTATTTTGGAGTTATAGGTAACAATATATATATTTTTGAAATGTGCTCATCAAGCTCTTTCATTTGATACCCCACACGGTTTCATTAAAAAATGTTTTTTTTTTTTAGTTCATGACATTATGTCCTCTAGAAGGCGCCATATGAAATTTTATGTGACGTCACATAGCCTATAACCAGCGCGCCATTAAGCCGCTTCTAACGATACCTCATTTGTCAAATTACGATAAGTCGTTTGGAAGTTAGGTGGGAACAGATGCACATACATACATACATACAAACATACCGGTCAAAATCATAACCCTCCGCCGTAGTCGGGTAAAAAAATAACAGTCAGGTTTTACATAAATTGCACTCCCTTACATATTTACAGTAGGTAAGGAAACACAAACAAAAATTAATTTACCAACCAAAGGGATTATTTCCACCCTTTTAAAACAGCCCTTAAGAGTTAGGTACTTAAAAAGGCACTTAAAAAGGTATGTGCATTATTCCCTAGAGGAGATGGGACTTTTATGAATTCCAAATATTATGACAAACAGTCTAATGGGAATATAATTTTATGTTAATGAAAAATTGTATGATACACGTCTGACCACGTGGACATAACGTCACAACTGATTGATGGGGGCTGCTCGGGGCTTGTGGACGCGCCTAATTGGAACGGAAAATTAATTTCACGCGATTTTCCCAGAATATGTATTAAACGAACAGGAAATTCTTCATCAATCTTCGTTGTTAGTATAAGAATATTTATGTATTATCATTGATGTATTATTTTAACAGATATGGTACCTCTTTACATTGCAATCACTAGACTTGTGCTCAGCTCCACTACATGCAACGACATTCACACATCTGTTATCGCACTCGCAATTCGACAATCAACTTAAAAGCATTTGATGCGTATTATCTACAGAGTAAATACTAAAGAAAGAGGTGCCCTTATTAGATATATGTATGAAAAAAAACGTGGTCATTGTTTTTTCATTTTCATTGTTCTATCTACCGGTAAATAGTTGAACTACTCGCTTCGTTTTATTTCGATGTTAGTACTAGGCCGACCAGTCGGCCGAGTTGCTTAGGGCCAGTCCCCTTAGTAATTGGTCCATGCTATTATCCACCAGAAGATGAGCCGTATTGACAATACCGTCACGTTTTCAACATTATTTTCCGCGAACGACTTATTCGTACTGTGTCTATGGACTCCGTTTAGTAGTGAGGTTTTTCGAGGTGGTAGAGCCAAGCTGTAGCCAATTGACTGCAGCTCATAAACGGGCTGGCTCGACCGGGGTAGTACCACCCTCTCACAGAAGATAGGCGTAAAGCAGCTATTACAGCTGCGTTTCGTATGATGAGTGAGAGAGCCGTAAGCATCCCCCCTACCCCTCCCTCCATCCCACTCCCCGTCAGGTCGGCAATGTGCGAGCATTGCCTTTGGTATTGTAAGCATCTATAGCCTACGGTTACTGCTTAACATCAGGCGGGCCGTACGCTTTTAGCCGCCACAGTCCTATAAAAAAAAGTTGGACATACTGAGGATAGTCAAACGTATCCCTCTTTCTTAGTAATGTCTTTCTGTATTATAATTTTCCCGTGTACACGCCTCACTGGAGGCGGAACACGCCTCATTAAAAGCTTCAGCTGTCAATTACATACCGGATGTCTCAAACGGTAATTGATAATTCCCTGACAAGGTTGTAATTAGTATCTAATAATAATAATAATATCCTGGGACATTTTTGTACACACGGTTACCTGATCCCAAACTAAGCAGAGCTTGTACTATGGAAACCAGATAACTGATATTACTACATATACTACTTTTTATTTGTAAATACATACTCAATATACATATACACCCAGACACCGGACATACAGACATGTTCATGCACACAAATGCATGTCTCGGGTGGGAATCGAACCTACGACCTGCAGCGTGAAAGGCGCCTCCGCGCCAACCACGCTAACGGGCCCGTTAGCGTGGTTGGCGCGGAGCGTGGTTGTCAGTGCAGTCGGGGCACCGTTCTGTGGAACATATTTAATCTAAGAGGGCCCCCGACTGCAATGACACTGCACTTGTTTTATACTTTTTAGTTCGTTTTTTGGCAGGGTAGCCGTGTTTTTAATTTTTTTAATTATTTATTGTCAGTTTTTTTAGGGTTCCGTAGTCCGTACGAGGAACCCTTATAAGACCAGTCCGTCCGTCCGTACGTCTCAGTTTGTCAGCATGCCATAACTACTGCACTTTTGACGAAAGTTGATGGAATTTGGAAACAAAAATACCTTTTTAGTAGATCTGGAACATCCCCCCCCTTCCTCTCCCTCTGCACCACTTCCCATAAACCGGCAATGTGTGATCTATAGGCTACGATAACTGCTTAACAGGAGGCGGGCCGTAAGCGTGTTTCCCACCTTAGTAACATAAATAATAATAATAATAATTTAGCCCTTTTAAGCACTCAGTTTTGACGTCGGAACGCATAGACATATCGTCATAACACGAGTGCTCGGGCGAGGCATGCGAGGCATCTAGACGCTGCAGTTCCGTAATTAGTAATGTTTGATGTTTCGGCAAAATTTTAGGAAAACTCTAGAACCGCTAACGATTCGCTGGTCGAATTGAAGCTAGGAAATTTAACCAATTATCTCCGGAGTAGGGTTGTCGAAACTAAACCCCAAAATAGAAAGTTATTTAATTAATTCATTAATTTAGCCCTTTTTTAACGTCCCACTGCTGGGCACGGACCCCTCCTCAATGCGAGGGGGATTCAGGCCATAATCCACCACGCTGGCCCAGTGCGGGTTGGTGGATTTCACATGTCTAAAGACATGCAGGTTTCCTCACGATGTTTTCCTAAGCCGTAGCAACCGTAAGCAAGTGATAATCATATTACAGTTTAGATTCACACATAGATTTCGAAAAACCCAGAGGTGTGAGCCAGGGTTTGAACCCAAGACCTTAAGCCCGCAAGACGCGTGCTTAACCAATCTGCTATCACTGCTAGTAACATACAAAAAATTATAATGACACCCGGAACCGCCAATTAACAAGCACATAAGCACGGAGGAGGACTGATTTTATAAATTGGTCACCCATCCAAGGTCCAACCGAGCCGGACGTGGCTTAGCGCGACGTTCTATCCGGTGTTTTTACCAATTAGGCTACAACCTCTTCTGATTCTGAAAGAGCTTGATTTATTCATCAATTGTACCCTCCACTTCATAAATCAAACAATTGAATTGGAATATTTCAATTATTTCGTTGCCACCGCTGGCAGGCTTTGTTGTGCTGAAATATAATACGACTAGAAACTACTTGCCTCCATTATACAGAATTTGGGTGAATCTAATTCTATTTCGTGATCATTATGAAGCCTGACAATCCATCTAAGGGCCACCGTAGACTTGCTACTTTTAGCATCGGTTATCGGCGACTTAGTCGCTTTTTAGAAGCTCGATAAACGCTACACCCCGCACGCTTAAAAACGCCGAACACAGCGACTGAGTCGCTTTTCGGAAGCTCGATGCAGCGACTGAATGCTACACCCCGCACACTTGCGGTTGCCGGTCGCAGCGACTTTTCATGTTGACTACAGGCTACCGGATCAGCATCGGAGCAGTCGCTGCGTCCGATCGCAGGAAGTCGCAAAATCGCGATGCTGCATCAATGCAGTCGCAAGATCGCACGACTGTGATACTGCGATGGAACACAGGAAGTCGCCAAAACGCGATGCAGCATCGAGTCGCAAAATCACCGATCGCTGATGCTAAAAGTAGCAAGTCTGCGGAGGCCCTGACATCTACCTTCTAAATACATAAAGGGTATTGGGCAAATTTGTTTAGTGGCATAAACGCTGCACTGATAAAACTTATCTAAATAGGCAGATCTTGGCTGTTATACACATTGGAACAAATATTATATTTTGTTCATCAATATTCTTAGATTACTGAATACTAGCAAAACGTTGAGTATCGCTGTTTCCTTTATTGTAATGCGTGTGTGAATATTACAAACCACTGTCAATTTTACAAACTGAGCAATAAAATAAATTTGAAAATTATAACCAAAATTCACAAAAGCGTCCCGTCAAAATCGGTCCAGTCGTTTCGGAGATAAGTTAGAGCAAACATCCAGACATGCAGATTATACGTACCGTATATACTTTTATATGCATTTAGTAAAAGCTGTTATTTTGACATTACAAACTGACACTTCAATTTTAATTATCCATATAGACTAAATATAATCACACATATCTCTATATTGGGCGCCATCACGTCATTCCGACCACAGGGGGGTAAGTCCCATGCCAACAATGCCACAGAATATGATGTAAGCATGATGAAAGTTGTAGATTTATGACGGATTTCGTAGTCCCCTTGCTATTGAAAAGCCACTCTGACATTGTGACCGACCAATCAGAGAAGATAACAAGGGCCTCGTTCTGTTCTCTGATTGGTGATTCTATCACTCAATAGCAAGGCAATTGAATAGCAATGCCATAGCAGTCTATATCAGACTACGGATTTTTGACACGATGTCAATAGTATTCGGCGTGGGACTTGACACCCGGGTCGTAGCTGCCCAATGCCCTTTCATCAAGTAATTTGGTGCGTCCAGATGCCTCGCATGCCTTGATCGAGCATATTTTGACATTATGTCTATGTGTTCCGACGTCAAAACTGAGTGCTCGGGCGCGGCATGCGCCTGATGTAGACCATGTGCACTTAATATGGATAAATAATTAACACACATTAAGTGCTCGGGCACAGGTTGAATCTAAAGTGGAACTAAAATAGGATTTCATTTGATATAAGCTACTAAAGCTTGCGGATACCGGAATAATTTAGAGCAATCTGGTTCTAACCAGTGAAATGCGGTGTGGCTATTTGAATGTACTGTTACGATGTCCTACCTAATTTGTTAAATGTGTTTTAGAGACTTGGTAATAGACTTTTTATTTATATAAAGTATGTATTTAAAATATGCTAATATTTTATTATAAATAAACTAGCTGATGCCCGCGGCTTCGCCCGCGTGGATGTCGGTTATCGCGACCAAAAGTAATCATGAAATGTTGATCCCGTTCCCGCATTATAATTGCCAATTTTTTTAAGTATTAACTCTAATAAATATCGTTATATTTTAGCCTATGTATACAAAACCTTGACAAATTATATACTAAAACCTTCCTCGAGAACCACTCTATCCATTGTTGAAAGCAGCATGAAAATCGGTGCAGTAGTTCGCGAACAGACAGACAGACGCGGCGGAGGACTTTGTTTTATAATATTTAGTTGTTGTTTTACAATATGTAGTGATAGTGATAAATATCGCCATACTTATGCACCAGCTGTATGGTCCTAAACTTAGCAACGCTTGTACTATGGGTACCGTACAATTAGTACGAGATACGCTTAAGGACGACCTTCACCCATCGACTTACCGGAGCAACCCTAGATTTTATTAAATAAAATATGTTTCTGAACATATACCAATAGGGTTGCCGTAAAAAAATATGGTCATGGCTATGATTAATTAAAATTATAAAAATCATATTTTTTTTACAATTGTCACCGACTTGCTTGCCAAATGAAAATTATATCAAAATTAAGGCAATTTTATTGTGAATACAGTGTATAGTGTTGCTTGCGAAAATCTAGTCAAGAATAACGGTAGCCGGGCTTTGAAATTAAAAATTTGAAATTGATAAATTGATTGACAGAGAAGTATTGCGCATCCGAGTACTATTACATGCGATAGAGGAGGATGCAGTACAACAGCTGCGCGCGACGAAGCCGTGCATGCTTTTAGCTTTTTTAGACCATATTATTTATGGCAACCCTATTGGTATATGTTCAGACACATATTTTATTTGATAAAATCCAGGGTTGATCCGTAAGTCGATCGGTGAAGGTCGCTCTTCAGTGTATCTTAGACCAAATGGACTGGGGGCGATCCCAGTGACTTCCAGCAACCACCCGATGCAGTGAACCGAGCGGCCTACGCTCGAACCACTGACAACGCTGTGTCGCTATTAGCCCCGCCGTGCTACATGTGGACGCTTCAAACAAATTGTATTTTTTTTACAGGTGCGGTGATCGCGACCGCGATGTCTGTGGAGAGTCAGCGGTGCGTGTGTGTCGTGGTGCTGCTCATTCACACCGTCACCGGCGCTGGAGAAGGTATGGCTCATCATCATCATTATCATCATCATCATCATCATCATCATCATCATCATCATCATCATCATCATCATCATCATCATCATCATCATCATCATCATCATCATCAACATCATCATCATCATCATCAGAGGCTTGAGTGGCATCACCACATTGTGGGGGTATTAAGTCAACTCAAAGCCCACGTTTCACCAGATAGTCAGAACCCAACGTGACTGTTGGTGAACCTTGTCGCCGTGTATACAGGAACTGTCTATTACCTAATCCCGAGGGATAGGTAGGTTTCCTCACGATGTTTTCCCTCACCGTAAGCAAACTGTAAATAATGCACATAGATCTAAAGACAACACAAGCACACACAATGACTATATGTACAATAAGGGCCTCCGCAGACTTGCTACTTTTAGCATCGGCGGCCGGCGATTTTGTCACGTATCGATTCTGCGTCGCGTTTCTTCGAGCGCGAACGAGCGAGACGCAGCATCAAAATCGCCGATCGCCGATGCTAAAAGTAGCAAGTCTGCGGAGGCCCTAATGGATGATGCACAAGGACTACTTGTTATTAAATCCTAACATCCAATACAATTCGGTTTAATATCGAATCTAATTACTTGATAGCACTAATCCAATGATTCATACACAAACCGCTGAGTTATTCATCTGTTATTACCGTCTATTGTTCCTGAAGCATCGCTACTCCCCCCCACTACCCCTACCTTCCCTCCCCCCTCCCCCCTCGTCAATTAACTAGCTGTAGATCTACTCTAATGTGGTATCAACCGGAATTGACAGCCTGTAAGCTCGCTTAATCGGTAATTGTGTCGACCGGTAACTAGTTCTGCTGTGATAATTATCTTGAGCAGGGATATTGTAGTGAGATAACAAAGTAATCTTTGATGATATACAGGGTTATTGGTAAATAAAAGAATTAAAACTTTGACGGGCCCGTTAGCGTGGTTGGCGCGGTGGCGCCTTTCACGCTGCAGGTCGTAGGTTCGATTCCTACCCGCATGCATTTGTGTACATGATCATGTCTGTGTGTCCCGAGTCTGGGCGTATATGTATATTAAGTTTGTATTTACAAACAAATAATTAGTATTATGTAGTAATATCAGTTATCTGGTTTCCAGTACAAGCTCTGCTTAGTTTGGGATCAGGTAGCCGTGTGAGCCGTGTGTAAGAATGTCAAAAAAAATAATAATAATTAAATTAAAAAAAAAAAAAAAAACCTTTGCAGGACTATGTTACTGAAATCATAAACAACAACTTTTGTTTGTGCGTTTAGGTAGTGGAATATAAAGAACCACGGCTATCCTCTAGATGAGAATAATTTCTTGTTTCATACTTTTCAGAACGTGATTTTTTGTTCAATGTAGTATGGTTTTGTAAAATGTCCTAGAACAAATGTTGCTGTTTATGATGTTAGTAATACAGTCCTGCAAGGTTGTTAGTGTTTTACCAATCATCCTGTATACAGGGTGCTAGATTAGACGAAGGATACGTCCTTCGTCTCGATACGTTCGTCGACGTCGTGAATACGATTCAAGCCCATGAGCGACCATGAGATGTCTTAATAAAGGGAATTTACTCGTGTAAATTATCTTAATCTGTTTTCCTTTCATACTTAATTTTATTAATTCATGTTTCATTAATTCCTATTTAAGGTTGGCACTCATCTATTAACTCGGCACCCGACCAGCACCGCCTCGTCGGTCGGCATCCACTAACTGAACCGGAAATAAGTGGACCACGCGCTGACCACGCGGCGTTCACTCGTTGACCACGCGCGGTCCACTGGTTGATCACGTGACGTTTATGGTGTAAAAGCAGCGTCCGCCCGCGGACCACCTGTCGACAACGAGTGGACGCCGAGCGGCGAGGCGGTGCTGATCGGGTGCCGAATTGATAGATGAGTGCCGACCACAGAGTAAAGACTAAAGAAAGAGGTGCCCTTATTAGATATTTGTATGAAACAAAACGTGGTCATTGTTTTTTCATTTTCATTGTTCTATCTACCGGTAAATAGTTGAACTACTCGCTTCGTTTTATGTCGATGTTAGTACTAGGCCGACCACTCGGCCTACTTGCTTAGGGCCAGTCCCCTTAGTAACTGGTCCATGGTGCCGACCTTTATACTTGTTTATTTTGTAAAAAATACGGTTCTTTTTTGACATAATACTGAATCGTCCCTCGACTTAGTAACACATTCTGTACAAAATATTCTTTACGAGCTGTGCCCCGCGGCTTCGCCCGCTTGGAAATTGATGTACAAGATTAGCCTTTGTCTTATTCCAGAGTCTACACTATCTTCGTTTCAAATTTATTTAAAATCGGTTTAGTTATTATGGTGATACGTGGTAACAAACATTCACACACACTCACTTTCGCATTTATAATATTAGTAGGATTCGCAATTGGTTGTGACAAAAGAATATTACTTCCATGTTTCAACTAGGATATAATGTTTTATCGCTAAGAGCATTTCCTGCATCAACTTTAAAATCGCTATTTATTTTGACATTCGCTGCAGCGTGAAAAATGGCGACATTTTACGTTAACGCAGACTCTCTTGAATCGTTTAAAACCCCGTTTAAAAAGTGTACTATCAACATAAACTCTAGTTAAAACGGTTAAACCCACCGAGTTTTCCATTCGGGTTTACACCACAAAACGGTGTACGAAAAGTACTGCCCACATAAAAGTTCGGCTCTGAAAGTTCGCCGGTACTGTCAGCAAAAAAGACACGAATAAACTGTGTTGTGGTTAAAAGTATGTTATGTCCTCTAATGTATGTTGTCCGGGACAGACAGCATAGCGATGTAAATACGAGCGTAATTAATGAGCCCCACAGAGTAAAGATGGATGAATTTTCATCTATGTGCATAATTTACAGTTCACTGACGGTGAGGGAAAACATCGTGAGGAAACCTACCTATCCCTCGGGATTAGGTAATGGTCAGTTCCTGTATACACGGCGACAAGGTTGGGTCCCTGGGCGACTGGTTGGGTTACCTGTCACGTTGGGTTCTGACTATCTGGTGAAACGTGGGCTTTGAGTTGGTTAATTATACCTCCACAATGTGGTGGTGTATGGCCACTCAAGTCTCTGACTACCCCCGAATGGGGATAAAAAAGTCGTGACGTTATATATATATATATACAGAGTAAAGACTAAAGGAAGAGGTGCCCTTATTAGATATTTGTATGAAACAAAACGTGGTCATTGTTTTTTCATTTTCATTTTACTATTTACCGGTAAATAGTTGAAATACTCGCTTCGTTTTATGTCGATGTTAGTACTAGGCCGACCACGACGACTTGCTTAGAGCCAGTCCCCTTAGTAACTGGTCCATGATGAGGCCCCACAGAAAATATCCAGCATGTTTGAAAACGTATTTTTATAGGACTGCGGTGGCAAAAAAGCGTACGGCCCGCCTGATGTTAAACAATTACCGTAGCCTATAGATGCTTGCAATACCAAAGGCGTTGCTCGCACATTGCCGACCTGAAGGGGAGTGGAATGGAGGGAGGGGAAAGGGGGCGGTTTGGGCTTTCGGGTCTCTCACTCATCGTACGAAACGCAGCTGTAATAGCTGCTTTACGCCGAACTTCTGTGAGAGGGTGGTACTACCCCGGTCGAGCCAGCCCGTATATGAGCTGCAGTCAATTGGCTACAGCTTGGCTCTACCACCATAAAACGTCTCTGAAATAATAATTTAGGCATACGCATGGCGCAGTGGTTGGTGGCCGTTCGGCTCACTGCATCGGAAGGTTGCGGGTTCGATTGTAAAGAAGAACTCATCACTCTCACTCACCTCTCACTCACCTCACGAGTGAATTTTCTGATGAAATGTCAAAGTTCAATACAAAACTTGACATTTCACCAGCAAAGTCAAGCGTGAGACACGAGCTTGTCAATGTCATGAGCAACGTCTACAAAACACACATGCCGCGCGGCGCTGCTCACCCACCTGCCCCGTGAAGCAAGCGCGGTTGCCTCAGTCACATGCCGCACGAGGAAAATGGCGAGGCAACCTACACTCTAGATAGACAAGAGTATACCCGAGCAATCATTTTGACATTCTTTTGTCTCACGACCAGGCCAAACTAGGCGAGGCAAATGACAGCGCTCGGGTGAGGCAGCGCGAGGCAAAGCTGCTTCGCGCAGCATGCGCGTGTTATGGACACGACTATTGGATCATCACGTAATTGAAATAAAGTAAATTGGGGTTAAAATTGAAAACGAAAAAATAAATAAATGAAAAATGTTTTTATTCAGAATTAAATACTTACTGTACATAAGCACAAATATTGCTAAAGATACAAATAATCTAGAGAAAAAAATATTAATAAAAACCTACCAAAAACGATATCACAAAATCTCAAAGATAAATTAATGTTTTAATACAAGACGCCGCCGAAAAAAAATTGTCGAGTAATTTTTAAGAAATTTCATTTGAACCGAGCAATTTTATTTAGTACCGTAAGCCGGGGCCAGATGGCGTGGTCATTTGAAGAAAGCCCCGCTCTAGAGTACTTACGAACCTGACCTTAATATAGGGTTGTCAAGTTATAATTATTTACGGTAACATTTTTAGGGCGAATACTAAAAATATGGACAATATCGATCTTAAGTTTAAGAGCGAATACTCAAGTATATGGCATCTTTAAGAGCATTTATTTATATAAAAACTAGGGCAGCGGCCTGCCTGATGTTGAGCAGTTCAGTTACCGTAGCCTATAGATGTTTGCTATATCGAAAACATCGCTCGCACGTTACCAACCTGAAGGAGAATGTGGCTCAGGGAGGGTAAGGGAGGACCCCCACTCCGGCTCACCCACTTATCGTAAGAAACGCAGTTATAACAGCTACTTTACGCCGATCTTCTGTTAGAGGATGGTAATACCCCGGTCAAACCAGTCCGCATAATTAAGAAGATTTAGACTAACACACCGACTTTATAGTGCCAAGCTAATCAATGCTTGGCTTGTTATTCTAACTCTAAGGTATCATTTCTAACATAAGATGAGCTCTCTTAATTACTGGTGTTAATAATATATACAGCTCAGCTTATGTTAGAAATAGGTACCTGGAATCTGTTTCAGAATCATTAGATAATTCCTATCCATCAAATAAATTTGATGTTTTGACAGATATTCTGTCTAAACTTTTATTTGAACAGCCACCAGTCGGTAAAGTAGGTTCTATCGGGTCGGTATAGGTTGTGAGGTAGCAGATATAAATTCATAAAGTCATTAGTCATCTCTCAAGATTCCATTCAGTGCCAACCCTACAGCTCTGTGTATGTCAGCGAGCGCCCGGATAGAATTTACTGGGCTTTCACAATTTTACGACCGTATATCCGGATGATTTATTATTGAGAACGTAGCACACTTTATTCCTTCGTTTATTGTAGTGCGATCATCTTGAGAGTGTCTTGAGCTATTGTTTTATTGGTTATATGCGTCTATGACTATAGGGTCTATGATTATTACGTTGTAAGAATATTTTTTATGTAATACTAAGGTAGTAAAAAATGTTCCGCCCGATGTTAAGCAATTACTGTAGCCCATAGATGCTTGCAATACCAAAGGTATCGCTCGCATGTTGCCGACATGAAGGGGAGGGGGACAGAGGGAGAGGAAGGGAGGGGACTGGGCTTCCGGCTCTCTCACCCATCGTACGAAACGCAGCTGCAATAGTAACTTTACACCGATATTCTGTGAGAGGGTGGTGCTACGCCGACTGAGCCCGCCCATATAATATAATCTGCAGTCACATAAATCTATTTCTTTGTGAAATAGGTACAATCAAGCCAGCCATGTCCACAAAAAAGATCCAACTCACTTTTAATAATGAATTAGTATTCGGCTTGAGTCTATAAAACAAATAGAGGTAACCAACAGTAATCTAGACCGAAATTTAAGGCCAAAAAGTAGATCCCACGTTGCCACGCGAAATTAGTTTAGAGCTGAAGCGAGCGGTCACCAAAAAACAGTAATTCAGCGTGAAAATACCGCCCAAAGATACGTACGAAAAAGGGCTGAAAGTTAGTGAATTTACAGGAGACCAGGGGGCTTACCACGAACTCTTATTGCGATTCAATTACAGGAACGTTTTAACGATTCAGCGTCTTTTTGTGCAATGACGTACCTTATTGTCATGACAATAAGAAACGTCATTGCACAAATGGCCGCTGAAACGGTAAAACGAAACTGCTATAAGAGGTGGTGGTTAGCCCCCTGGCCCTGAAAATAGGTTGTAATTGTAATACTAAATTGATGTTTTTAAATACAGGACTTTAGATGAAATGAAGGACTTATTGAAAGATAGCATTCAGTATAAGATTCTCATTCCAAATATGTATGTAAAAATGTTACCTTAATGTTTGACCTAATGATCCAACAAGGCGACAAGGTTCACCACCTGTCACGTTGGGTTCTGACTATCTGGTGAAACGTGGGCTTTGAGTTGGTTAATACCTCCACAATGTGGTGGTGTATGGCCACTTAAGCCTCTGACTACCCCCGAATGGGGATAAAAGTCGTGACGTTACATTTTTTTTACACAATGATCCAATAGAATACAAATTAATGAAAAAGCCGGACAAGTGCGAGTAAGACTCGCGCCCTGAGGGTTCCTTAGAAATGTTATTATGTTTGTAAATAAATAGTCATCCCGAGATTCGAGTTTCGACGATTTTTTACTGTTTTCGGAACAATACATACATATTATTATAATAACAACGCCTAAGTTTATATTGTTCTGAAAACAGTCAAAAATCGTCGAAATTCTTTCTAAGTTTAGAAATGAGGGACTTTCATACAAACTTCCACCCCTTATTTAACCCCCTTAGGAGTGGAATTTTTCAAAATCCTTCCTATGCTCTTCTTCTACGCTTTAAAAGGTACCTGTTGTTAAAATTTCATGTTTGTAACACCAGCGGTTTGGGCTGTGCACGTCTTGACAGACACACAGACGGACAACAAAGTGATCCTATAAGGGTTCCGTTTTTCCCTTTTGAGGTACGGAACCCTAAAAATGAATGAATTAAATGAAGAATACATGGAAAATTGATTAAGGTCATTTACAAGAGTAAATTCAGAGTCACTCGTAAGGGTGATTCACGTTGCGAAACTTTTTGCAAATTTTTCTTACATTTTTTTTTTTATTTTATCAAATTGATTCATTTTTTTTTGTTAGGTATAACATGAATTTTCATGGCCTTGAATACGTCCCTGGAAGCTTAATACCCTGTTTACAGCTCATCTTAATTAAATAGATGTCGGATAAATTATTACTCCTACGAAACTACGCTCAATTTACTCGTAGGTACCGAATTAATTAGAAATAAAATACAGGAGAGTCTGGTAGACGGTATAAGACTAGACCACAGAGAAAATACGAAGAAAGAGATGTTGTTATTAGATTTCCCTATGTAACGACGGTTGACAATTTGCGCGGGTGAATGCACGGGTGAAGGGTGTAGATAAAACCTGCATTGGCATTTCAATCTACCTGTCAATAGCAAAACTACTCGCTTCGTTATATGTCGATGTTAGTACGTAGTTTAACTTTTTCACACTGATGTCACTAAGTGTAGGGTGTTAAATAAAACGTACAGAGGGTCGCCATCTAGTGTCGAATAGAATTATATTTGGGATGGGAACGTTGCAAGACGTCTGCACAGGACTGTGATGACGTCAACGGCCTAGTTGAGCCACCACAGTGCCACTGCGGCCGAGTTGCTTAGACCCAGTCCCCTTAGTATTTGGTCCATGGACTAGACGTCGTTAATGACATTAGTCTGGGCACAATAGGAGGGTAAATTTAATTCCAATTGAACAATTTATCCCTGTCCAGTTAGACCTTAGAATTCGGATTCCAAATACAGTGCCTCAAGTTTTCTGAATATTTGATTTTAGAGAGCAATTTGTCTTAAAAATTCATGTTTAATTTTGAAGTTTCACTTAGTTATATTTTGTTAAGAAAATTAGAAATCTACCTGATGTAGTTTTGAGCTTAAATAAATTATGTAGTACCTACCCCATAATTTATGTACACTAGATTAATAAATAAATCAACTTATATTCTTAGCTAGGATCGACAATGGTGTCTAACGATGACGCCAAGGTTTGACCCTCGACGAGTCCCGGGGACAAGCTAAGTTGTCTTGGAACCCGCACGAATTTAATCAAAAGATAGGATAGGAGGAGTTGGAAGGAGCATCTTTGTTGATCCTGGCTTACAGGAGTAACAGTGGTGGGAGTGTGTGACGGACCTAGATTTTTTATAATTCTGAGCAAACAAACGTTTGTACGCCTGGTGTTAAGCAGTTACCGTAGCCTATAGATGCTTGCAATACCAAAGACATTGCTCGCACGTTGCTACCAGAAATGGAGTGGGACGGAAGGAGGTGGAGGTGGTTGGGCTTCCGGCTCTCTCACTCAGCGTACGAAACGCTGTAATAGCTGCTTTATACCGATCTTCTGTGAGAGGGTGGTGATACCCGGTCGAGCCAGCCCGTATTATAGTCCCAATAAAACAAAGGTGGTAGAGCCAAGCTGTAGCCAATTGACTGCAGCTCATAAACGGGCTGGCTCGACCGGGGTAGTACCACCCTCTCACAGAAGATCGACGTACAGCAGCTATTACAGCTGCGTTTCGTACGATGAGTGAGAGAGCCGAAAGAGGTGGGCACCCCCCTCCCCCTCCCTCCATCCCACTCCCCTTCGGGTCGGCAATGTGCGAGCAATGCTTTTGGTATTGTAAGCATCTATAGGCTACGGTAACTGCTTAATATCAGGCGGGCCGTACGCTTTTATGCCTCCGCAGACCAATAAAAAAAAAGTCGCAACAAAAAATATCTTTGCTATTTTTTTTGGAGATATACTTGCCGTTCGAAGAAATGTAATTTCTCGAAGATAAACTGTCAGTTTGTCAGTGATCAACTGAATATTAGAATATTGCTTGTCAATTGAAAACGTCAATCGACTTTGCTAAAATAATTTTGTATTTAAATATTTTAGACGAGATACTAGGTTAGCTTAATTTATTTAATTCTTGGAAAGCTTTAAAAGCAGATGCATAAACTAATTGGATTATTACGGTTTAAAGGTTGTTTGACTTATCTTTAAGCTTTATTAGTGCGAAGGAAATTTTAAAAGCTGTGTAATTTTAATGCTATCTGTACTTTGATTTATTAGCTACGTCCAAATGTGTCACATGCCGCGCGAGGCAAATTGCCTCAATAAATTTGACTTGCCTCGCGCGAGGCAAATGCGCGTCCTGCCTCACCTGAGCGATGTCATTTGCCTCGCCTAGTTTGGCATAGTCACCAGACAGAACGATGTCAAACATGTCAAACTGATTGCTCGGCTATACCTTTCTCTGTCTAGTGTCAGTTGCCTCGCCATTTGCCTGGCGCGGCATGCGACTGAGGCAAACGTCGTGCTTCGCGAGGCATGTGGGTGAGCAGCCTCGCGCGGCATGTGTATGTTGTAGACACGTCTATTGGTGCGTTTACAAGGCCCGAGAAGCCTCGCCCAAGCAATCAGTTATGACGTTAATGTCTACGTTGTCAGACTGACAGACAAATAGACAGTTGATTGTGTCAACTTGAATTCAAATCGTCTTTTGTTTTCTTTCTTTCTAAAAATGGGTGGATAAATAAAGAAAGATAAAACATGACTGTTCACTGACTTACGCCCGGTCCGGTACTTGTATTTGAGCGTTCATTTGTCCATGCATATGCATTCATCCATGCATATACCTACACGCGGACATGCATATGCACGCGTCAATATTTGCACTCGTCCATGCATATGCACGCGTCCATGCATATGCACATGTCCACGCATATGCACGCGTCCGTGCATTGAAATTGCCCATCTATTTACAGGCCCGTCATCAACAACGCCATCATCAGCTACCATCAAGCCGGAGCAGAACGAGCTAACAGTCTCCTTCCCCCCGCTGGAGGAGTTGTACAACAACACGCCTGAAAAACATTTCAGCACTGAAAACAACACGGTTGTGACGTCACAGACTGGATCAACAGCGCTCCTGCCTTGCGTCATAAGGAACATTGGTGATGGAATTGTGAGTATTCATCATCATCACCATCATTTCAGCCAAAGACGTCCACTGTTGGGCATCTTCTTCTTATCGTATGGTTAGTAGCCAAGCTGGTGTCAGAGTTGTTCAAGCCGCCCGAAGGCCTCTGACAAGGCTTAACGACTGCTGCCTAGGTGACAACAACTGGGACCGACTTTTTACGCGCCCTCTGAAGCATGGAGACGCTCAGTTCAAACGCCCCTAAATGGTCACCCATCTCTGATTGACCTTGCCAAGTATTATTGGACATAAGCCTCCCTCGTTTTCCACAACGACCGGTCCTGTGCTGTTGCATCCAGCGGTTTCCCGCGACCTTCATTAGGTCGTCAGTCCACCTTGTGAGTATTACGTAGGTACAAACATACTATTTATTATAGACGACCAGAGCAGTGGTTCGAAGGCTGCTCGGCTCACTGCATCGGGTGCTTGCGGGTTCGATTCCCGTTAGAGGCAAGTTTCGGAAACGGCCTTTTTGTAATTTGCCCTGGTCTGGGTGACACTGGGATAAAATAAAAGTAACTTAAGTTTCTGCTTATAACATAAACTATCTCTGTGAATGAAAATCCTGTCAAAATCAGTCCACCCGTTTCGGAGATTAGCCGGAACTATCAGTCAGACAGATATACAAAAAAATATTTTTATAAAAAAAACAAACCGACTTCAAAAAAACCTGGAGCACTAAAAAGCCTGAAATAATATTTCTATTACCACCACTGCCTACCCCTTCGGGAAAATCAGGCGTGATGATGTGTTATCGAGTATTTGGGGTCGGTGCCAATCTATCTTCTTACTTTTATAGTAAGTAGACTCGGCATACCAAGATTGGCACCGACTCCAAATACTCGATAACACATCATCACGCCTGATTTTCCCGAAGGGGTAGGCAGTGGTGGTAATAGAAATATTATTTCAGGCTTTTTAGTGCTCCAGGTTTTTTTGAAGTCGGTTTGTTTTTTTTATAAAAATAATTTTATTTCACGATTTTTAGTGGCGCCATACCAATGAACACTTTGGCATATTGAACCGTATGAAGTAAGCCCAACAAAAGGTAACTGCTGTAAATCTTTGAGGAATTCCCTCGACTGTCTTTTGACTCCATCATCAGACCCTTAATGACAGTCACAACCCATCTAGGTGTAAAGTTCTCATCAATACTAATTAATCAAGCCCAAACACAAGGTAGCTTCTGTAAAACGTTGAGGAGTTCCCTTGACTGTCCCTCGTCTTCATCATCAGACCCCTAATGACAGTCACAACCCATTTAGTGTAAAGCTCTCATCAATACAAATGAATCAAGCCCAAACACAAGGTAGCTACTGTAAAACGTTGAGGAGTTCCCTTGACTGTCCTTCGTCTTCATCATCAGACCCCTAATGACAGTCACAACCCATCTAGGTGTAAAGCTCTCATCAATACTAATTAATCAAGCCCAAACACAAGGTAGCTACTGTAAAACGTTGAGGAGTTCCCTTGACTGTCCTTCGTCTTCATCATCAGACCCCTAATGACAGTCACAACCCATCTAGGTGTAAAGTTCTCATCAATACAAATTAATCAAGCCCAAACACCAGGTAATTGTTGTAAATCGTTGAGGAGTTCCCTCGACTGTCTTTTGACTCCATCATCAGACCCTTAATGACAGTCACAACCCATCTAGGTGTAAAGTTCTCATCAATACTAATTAATCAAGCCCAAACACAAGGTAGCTTCTGTAAAACGTTGAGGAGTTCCCTTGACTGTCCTTCGTCTTCATCATCAGACCCCTAATGACAGTCACAACCCATCTAGGTGTAAAGTTCTCATCAATACAAATTAATCAAGCCCAAACACCAGGTAATTGTTGTAAATCGTTGAGGAGTTCCCTCGACTGTCTTTCGGCTCCATCATCAGATCGACTCCAGACCTTTATAAAATAGTAGTGCTTTAAAATACTTAATGAAAAAAATTACAAACGCACTAGTCGCTCCTACGATTTTCGAAAGTTCCCCTCGATTTCTCTGGGATGCCATCATCAGATCTTGGTTTCCTTATCATGGTACCACCGCTGGGATATCTCCTTTCCAACAAAAAAAGAATCATCAAAATCGATTCATAAACGACGAAGTTATCCGCGAACACACATAAAAAAAAAATATATATATACGGTCGAATTGAGAAACCTCCTCCTTTTTGAAGTCGGTTTAAAAAAATATACTGTTTTGTTCTAAGTACCGTACCTTCACATGCATTTAGTAAAAACTATTATTTTGATATTACAAACAGACATTTCAATTTTATTTATTTTTATGTATAGAAGATAATTTCTGAAATTGGACCTAAGGGTAATTATGCAATATTACGTCCCTAATTTGCTGAATATACATTTAGGAAGGTTTTGCGAAGGTTTACCTTAAGACCATTTTAATAATCTTAAGATAAATGGACGAAATGGATTAATATCAAGCTGAGGAGGAAAATTTGCTTTTAATTTCATTCAAAAATATTATTTCTGCGAAATTTTTTTTAAAGAAACTCTATAAAAAAATCTCTAAAATTGATAAAAAAATACCTACCTATCTTCAAAATAAAATCTTCAAAATCTTTTGGCGGGAAGTGGAAAAGTGATGTTGCCATTTTTGTTTTAATTTCCAAATTCCATTCCGTAAGCTTATCACACACATACTTTTATTTCCGTTCGGAAATTCGTTCGTTTTCCGAATCGGAAAAATTTCGAACGGAAAAATACTGTACCTATGTGATAGTCCATACATTTGGATGAATTTACTGCGTTTGGAATCCCGATTCGATATTCCGAAACGTAATTCCGTATGTACCTATGTGTCGGCCCTAAAGCCCGCTGCATACATACGGAATTTTCCGTACGGAATTCCGGGGATTCCGAACGCAGTAAATCCATCCAAATATCGGACGTATCGCGTTTGGAAACCCTTATACGATATAATAATAATATTAATATCCTGGGACATCTTTTACACAGGGCTACCTGATCCCAAACTAAGCAGAGCTTGTACTATGGAAACCAGATAACTGATATTACTACATATGCTACCTTTTTATTTGTATATACATACTTAATATACATATACACCCAGACTTGGGACATACAGACATGTTCATGCACACAAATGCATGTCCCGGGTAGGAATCGAACCTACGACCTGCAGCGTGAAAGGCGCCTCCGCGCCAACCACGCTAACGGGCCCGTCATATTTCGAAACGTAACTGCGTACGGAAAATTCCGTATGTATGTGGTGGTAAGGTTTAATACATATTTACCGTTTCACCGGTCTATTCCGCTAACGGGCATCGCAATTAATCTGCTAGGGTAGAGCTGCGCACTAAACGCTCGCTAAGATTTATGTTCCCAACTCTATTTTGTGTTTATTACGCACGAAATGTTTGAAATATCTCGGCTGGGAACTTACTTTCAGGAATTTCAGTGAGGGTGGAATTGTTTACGTGTTTTTAACGTATGACAGAAGTACACTATTTTGAACTATTAACTAAACACTGGACTATTTTGAACTAAATATTGTAGTTTTTCACATGTTTGAACTAAATAATGAAATTTAATGGATACATATTATGGTAAGCGACTGTAGCCTAGGGGTGAACAGGTTGGGCTAGCAATCAGAAGGTCCCAGGTTCGATCCCCGGTGGGGCATGCACCAATGGATGAATTTTCATCTATGTGCATAATTTACAGTTCGCTGACGGTGAGGGAAAACATCGTGAGGAAACCTACCTATCCCTCGGGATTAGGTAATAGTCAGTTCCTATATACACGGCGACAAGGTTCACCACCTGTCACGTTGGGTTCTGACTATGTGGTGAAACGTGGGCTTTGAGTTGGTTAATACCTCCACAATGTGGTGGTGTATGGCCACTCAAGCCTCTGACTACCCCCGAATGGGGATAAAAGTCGTGACGTTATATATATATATATATATATATAACATATAATAGAAGTACACTATTTCTATAACTAACTATTTTGAACGAAACACTGCACAATTTTGAACCAATATTGAAGTTTTTCACCTGTTTGAACTAAATAATGAAGTTTAATGGATACATTTTAGGAGTTAACATATTTAATTGACTTAGTTTAGGCTTCTGGCTCTCTCAATCATCGGACGAAACGCAGCTGTACAAATATTATAGTTACTTTTACGCCAATCTTCTGTGAGAGGGTGGTACTACTCCGGTCTAGCCGGTTTATATATGAGCTGCAGTAAATTGATTACAGCTTAGCGCTACCACCAATGAACATGCCTTACCCTATTATTTTTTTTTGTATATCAAGACCAGAAAATTGTAAGCCTAAAAAATTACTAATTACCTAATGTAAACCCCTAACATTCCCCTAGTTTTCTAGTCTAGTACATAAAACTCCAATTCGACCTAAAACTGGAACGCCTACGATTAATCTTCATTTACCCAGTTATAAGGTCCAGTTGGAACCGGTTCAAACCGGTATATGCCGGTGTAAACCGGATTATATAATGTTTGCGTTAATTACGGAGGGTTGGAGTAACGGATTTCCGCTAAGGGTTATAGAAATTAAGTCAGCTAAGGTACCTTTAGTCAAGAAGGGTCGGTGTCGCTTGCTGGTATATAAGTTTAGGGTTAAGCAAATAGTTTTGTAAGTGACTTCCTACTTTTAATATTATAAATGCGAAAGTGTGTGTGTGTGTGAATGTTTGTTATCACTTATCTTCATAGCTACTTAACTGATTTTAATGAAATTTAAACGTAGATAGTGTAGGCTCTGGAATCAGACATAGGCTAATCTTACACATCAATTTCCACGCGAGCGAAGTCGCGGGGCACAGCTAGTTGAAAATAAAACAATGTTCAACAGAAAAATGGGCACATATCAGAACTTATGTGTATCGCGAGCACATATTGACGGGCCCGTTGGCGTGGTTGGCGTGATGGCGCCTTTCACGCTGCAGGTCGTAGGTTCGATTCCTACCCGGGACATGCATTTGTGTGCATGAACATGTCTGTATGTCCGGAGTCTGGGTGTATATGCATATTAAGTATATATTTACAAATAAAAAAGTAGTGTATGTAGTAATATCAGTTATCTGGTTTCCATAGTACAAGCTCTGCTTAGTTTGGGATCAGGTAGCCGTGTGTAAATAATGTCCCAGGATATTATTATTATTACTATGCAGAGATGGGTGACCATTCAGTGGCAATTGAATTGATCGTCTTCATGCTTCGGAAGCCACGTAAAATATCGGTCTCGGTTGTTGTCATCTAGGCTGCAGTTTAGCCATGTCAGAGACCA
The DNA here is from genome assembly GCA_947859195.1 of Drymonia ruficornis. Lineage (NCBI taxonomy): Eukaryota > Metazoa > Arthropoda > Insecta > Lepidoptera > Notodontidae > Drymonia > Drymonia ruficornis. The sequence continues at coordinate 1,326,182 of OX401927.1, read as the reverse complement.
TCGGGCGGCTTGAACAACTCTGACACCAGGTTGGCCACTAACCATACGATAAGAATAAGAAGTATACCTCTGCCTACCCCTTACAGGCGTAATCGCGACATCTTAAATCCTGGGGCATTATATTTACACAACGCTACCTGGCTAATGATGGTTCAATTGCCCGTTAGCGTGGTTGGCGCGGAGGCCTTTCACGCTGCAGGTCGTAGGTTCGATGCCTACCCGGGACATGCATTTGTGTGCATGAACATGTCTGTATGTCCGGAGTCTGGGTGTATATGTATATTAAGTATGTATTTACAAATAAAAAAGTTGTATATGTAGTAATATCAGTTATCTGGTTTCCATAGTACAAGCTCTGCTTAGTTTGGGATCAGGTAGCCGTGTGTACAAAAATGACCCAGGATATTATTATTATTATTATTGTTTCAGGTATCATGGATTAGAAGAAAAGATTACCATTTGCTGACTGTCGGTCTCACAACGTACAGTTCTGACCAGAGGTTTCAAGCGATTCACTTACAGCATTCCGAGGTGAGTTTTGGCCATTTTAAACATTATTTTTACCCGACTACGGTGGAGGGTTATGATTTTAACCGGTATGTATGTATGTACATCTGTTTCTGCATAACTTCCAAACTGCTTATCATAATTTGACGAATGAGTTATCGTTGCAAGCGTCTTGATCGTCCGCTGGTTATAGACTATATAACGTGTCATTAAATTAAATATGGCGTCCTCTTAAGGAAATAATGACATAAACTATTATTTTTTTATGAAACCGTGTCGGGTATCTTATGAAAGAGCTAAAGCAATGAAAGGAATGAAGTAAGTACGTTAAAAACATAAAAAAATGTTACCTTTAACCCCAAAATGATAATTTAAAAAAATTTTAAACTACATTACGACTGGAAAATCACGTTCTAAAAAGTGTGAAACAAGAAACTTACATATAGATGGGGAGGCGAGCGTGCAATTCGTGGATTTGCACGAGCGTCGTCCAAACCTAGTAGATTCGGTAGATGACATGATAGGAAGAATACATTGTTCTAGATGTTTCCAATTTCATCGGTGGGGGAAGCGTATAAATGTGATTTTTTTTTTTTTGTATAAAAAGCAATGACATAAGAATACTCAAGCGTGTCAGATATTGATACTTTTCATGCTCCAACATGATAAATTGAAAAAAAATAATTATCGAGCGCGCCAGAATTTGTAAGCATCTATAGGCTACGGTAACTGCTTAAAATCAGGCGAGCCGTACGTTTTTGTGCCACCGCAGACATATATTTAAAAAAAAAACTGAGGGGGTGAAAAAGTGTAACTTCCAGATGTTCCCATTTCTTAGACTGACGATCAAATTAGCAAAATTGACACTTTTGACACTTCTTAGCTAGTAATGAATCCCCCTTATCTTAATCTGACGCGCTCGTGCAAATCCAGAAACCCCTTCTACGGCTCCACTACTACTTTTTAGAGCGTGATTTTTCAGTAATTTAAATTTAAATGTTTAATTCTTGTCACCCAGGATTGGACGCTGAAAGTGAGATTTGTACAGAAACGAGACGCCGGCATTTACGAGTGTCAAGTGTCGTCGCATCCGCCCACTAGCATCTTCCTGAAACTCGACGTGGTTGGTAAGTGTAATTCAGCTGTATTTTATATGAAAATAAATATAGCGACTGTAGCCTAGGGGTGAACAGGTTGGGCTAGCAATCAGAAGGTCCCAGGTTCGATCCCCGGTGGGGCATGCACCAATGTATGAATTTTCATCTATGTGCATAATTTACAGTTCGCTGACGGTGAGGGAAACATCGTAAGGAAACCTACCTATCCCTCGGGATTAGGTAATAGTCAGTTCCTGTATACACGGCGACAAGGTTCACCACCTGTCACGTTGGGTCCTGACTATCTGGTGAAACGTGGGCTTTGAGTTGGTTAAACCTCCACAATGTGGTGGTGTATGGCCACTCAAGCCTCTGACTACCCCCGAATGGGGATAAAAGTCGTGACGTTACATAAATATTTATAAAATAAAATTTCCGGAATGAAACATGTAGGTCGGATTTGCGAGTGTTTTAGAACGGAATAATGTTGTAACTGCTATGTATGCGTCTGCATCAGGTTCATGCCGCGCCCGAGCGCTCAATTTTGACGTTGGAACGCATAGATAATAATAATATCCTGGTACATTTTTTACACGCGGCTACCTGATCCCAAACTAAGCAGAGCTTGTACTATGGAAACCAGATAACTGATATTACTACATATACTACTTTTTATTTGTAAATACATACTTAATATACATATACACCCAGACTCCGGACATACAGACATGTTCATGCACACATATGCATGTCACGGGTAGGAATCGAACCTACGACCTGCAGCGTGAAAGTCGCCTCCGCGCCAACCACGCTAACGGGCCCGTCATAATATAACATGAGTGCTCAGTCGAGGCATACGAGGCATCTGGACGCTGACTGAATAGTCGTGTCCACAACACGCCGCGCGAAGTTTGACATTCCACGCGCTAGGCAAATGCTCACCCGAGTGCTGTTATTTGGCTCGCTAGTTTGGCCTAGGCATGAGACAAAACGATGTTAAACTGATGGCTCGGGTATACCCTTCCCTGTCTAGAGTGTAGGTTGCCTCGCCGTTTGCCTCGCGCGGCATGCGACTGAGGCAACCTCGCGTGCTTCGCAAGGCATGTGGGTGAGCAGCCTCACGTGACCTGAAGAGAGACTTTTAGCGTACATTTGTATTATGGCGGGAACCCACCGCGGCGCACGCTGTGCACGCTACGCACGAAATGACGTAATTGACGTCATGAACCCACGCAGCTAGTGGAAGCCACGTCATTTCGTGCGTAGCGTGCACAGCGTGTGCCGCGGTGGGTTTCCGCCCTTATTCGCATTCCTATAAAGATTGTTTTTTTAATCCAATCTAAGAAAAAAACATTTTTACACACCATTGAACAGAGGGCCTACTCTGTTTCAAACGAAAACGAAATTTCGAACGAAATTCGCGTATTTCCTACTACGTTTCTCATTGATTCCGACACGAACGAAAATTGTTCGACGTTTATATTCGACGACGACGAAGACGTCTAAACAATTTTCGTTCGTAAGAAATGTCGGAATCAATGAGAAACGTAGTAGGAAATACGCGAATTTCGTTCGAAATTTCGTTTTCGTTTGAAACAGAGTAGGCCCTCAGTACACAGTCACAGAAATGACCTGTCAGCTAAAATAATTCGGTCACCCATCCAGGGTCCGACCGAGCTAACCAGCCTTCACGTATCGATGTTACAATTTGAGTACACAGGCCGTCTGTATGTAAATGACTCAATTCTCTTTAAATTGAGTTCCCGTTCCATTTCGTTTAATTACATATTTATATGTAAATAACTTGACCTCAGGGTGTAGTTCTGTGGCTAGTGATGGGACGATGATGACTCGAGTGAACTTAAGTACTCAAAAGATATTCAAGTATTTTCTAATAATTGCGGTGACGAAGCATTGTGGTTGGCTAGTGAGGGGATGATTACAGTTTGATTTAGATGAGAATTGGATACTTGTTTTTGGAAAGTTCCCAATTATGTCCGGCGCAGACTAGAGACGGCAGGGGAGAGGATTTTAATTTTTATCAATCGAATTTAATACTCATCCAATCGAAATATGGTATATATTTCAACGCTCGGTGATCAACCCTGAAGCATCTCGGAGCAGTTTTCTCGGTGCACCGAAGAGCACGCCGGAGCACCGTATTTCGATTGGATAAGTATTAAATTAGATTGATAAAAATTAAAATCTTCTCCCTTGCTGTCTCCAGTAGTTCCCAGACTAGGGAAAAATTACGAAATGATCGTTTCCGAAATTTGCCTCTGGCGGGAATTGAACTCGCAACCACCCGATGCAGTGAACCAAGCGGTTGACGCTCAAACCATTTAACTAAGCGGTCATTATTTCTATAAAATATACACGTGTACACTATAAGATGTTCAGGTAGAAAGTCTTTAGTATTAATTAATTCTAGCACGCTCCTGAAATTTGTGTAACGTCACGACTTTTATCCCCATTCGGGGGTAGTCAGAGGCTTGAGTGGCCATACACCACCACATTGTGGAGGTATTAACCAACTCAAAGCCCACGTTTCACCTGATAGTCAGAACCCAACGTGACAGGTGGTGAACCTTGTCGCCGTGTACTATTACCTAATCCCGAGGGATAGGTAGGTTTCCTCACGAAGTTTTCCCTCACCGTCAGCGAACTGTAAATTATGCACATAGATGAAAATTCATCCATTGGTGCATGCCCCACCGGGGATCGAACATGGGACCTTCTGATTGCTAGCCCAACCCGTTCACCCCTAGGCTGCAGTCCTGATATTTACATTTAAAAATAAAATAATGTAACCGTTTTTTGGTCAGTGACCAGTAAAACGTCCCATCACTACGCTACGTCATCCGCGCTGTAAACTGGGGACAACTCCGAAGATAATTAAAATCCTTTAAATTTGAACGCACAGGCGAAATGGCTTTATTTTTCGCACAAAAACATGTTTGGCTTTCATTTTTGATGGAATAATGCGATATTTTTTTTAAATTTTATGGATGCGGTTAGATTTTAAGTGTTGGATGATGACCGATGAGGCTTAATTTAAACAGGTTTTCTATGAGAAGTATATTTTTCTTGCTAGGGTTTATAGCTTTTAGGGTACGACTACAGAATCTGAGAAGATGGGTTTAACAGCCCACATCACTGAGTTTTAACGTCGAAACGCATAGATACAATGTCATCACATGAGTGCTCGGGCGAGGCATGCGAGGCATCTGGACGCACGAAATTAAGTGCATCTAGATCAGGCGCATGCCGTGCCCGAGTACTCAGTTTTGACGTTGAAACGCATAGAAAAATGTCATAACATGAGTGCTCGGGCGAGGCATGCGAGGCATTTGGACGCACGAAGTTGGGTGCGTCTACATCAGGCGCATGCCGTGCTTGAGCAGTCAGTTTTGACGTCGAAACGCAATGACATAATGTCATAACATTATTGATCCTACAACCAATGGCAGTGGTTAAACTTGCTTCATCATGTCAGCCAAAATACGTCCAATATTGGACATATGCCTCCCCCAAGGTTTTCCACAACGACCGGTCATGTGCCACTTGTGTCCAGCGGTTTCCCGCGACCTTCACTAAGTCGTCGGTTCACCTTGTGGGAGGCCTACTCACGCTTCTTCCGGTACGTGGTCACCACTAAAGAAACTTTCTGCCCCATCGGCCATCAGTTCTTCGGGCTATGTGCCCCACCCACTGCCGCTTCAGCCTAAACCACAGAATAGATAACGTACCTAAACCTACTTTGTTTACCAAACCTTGTTAAACCAGTGATTACTCAGCATATGACGGAGCAAGTACATTTGATGGGCCTTTGGCGTGGTTGGCGTGGTGGCGGCGCCTTTCACGCTGTAGGATGTAGGTTCGATTCCTACCCGGGACATGTATTTGTGTGCATTAACACGTCTGTATGTCCCGAGTCTGAATGTATATGTATATTAAGTATGTATTTACAAACAAAAAGTAGTATATGTATTAATATCAGTTATCTGGTTTCCATAGTACAAGCTCTGTTTAGTTTGGGGTCAGGTAGCCGTGTGTAAAATTATGTCCCAGGATATTTATTCCCAGGATATTTACCAAACCTTGCTTAACCAGTGATTACTCAGCATATGCTTCTTTGTCCACAGAAGCGAGAGCCCAAATATCCGGTCCGACAGAGAAGTATCTGAAGCCTGGATCCACGCTGCGGTTACAGTGCTCAGTGGTGCAGACCACAGAAGCACCAGCTTTTGTCTTCTGGTAAGTTCTGGTAAAGGCATGTTTCCAGGTCCCTAAGGGCCTCCGCAGACTAGCTACTTTTAGCATCGGCGACTCCCCTTAAGTTGCAGATGTCCTGGGCGGCGGCTTCCACTGACTATCAGGTGGACCGTCGTCCAGTGTGACAACATTGGCTATAAAAAAAAAGTTGACCGCTTGGCGCAGCGGTTTAAGCGTCGGCCGCTCGGCTAACTTCATCGGGTGGTTGCAGGTTCGATGTCCGCCAGAGACAAATTTCGGAAACGGCCTTTTCGTAGTTTGCTCTGGTCTGGGTGTTACTGGGATCGTCCCCGGTTCATTGTATGGTAGCCATAGTACAAGCGTTGCTTAGTTTGGGACCATACAGTTGGTGAGTCAGTCTAGGAAAAAGGTACGTAGACAGTAAAGTCTTCCACAGTGCTACATAAAAGAAACGGAACTGGTTTGTAATTAAAATAACGCTAGACGCTAAAGTCATTCAGTCTACGCCAATCTTCTGTGAGAGGGTGGTACTACCCCGGGCGAGCCAGCTCGAGATCCCCCCCTCAATACTAGGTAGGTTGGGCTTTCGACTCTCTCACTTACTAAAGTTACGCCAATCTTCTGTGAGAGGGTGGTACTACCCCGCTCCCCACTACAGTTTCTACACCTTGTCTCTACTATCTAAATTAATCTACTATTCTCTACTATCTTAATTTCAAAGTAACTTAAGTAGTATTAAATATTAAAGCAACTAATAAAGTGCTTGAAATTAATTAGCAAGAACACTCAGACGTTAGAAAATCTTTTAATTTCAGTTAATATTACACTGGGGTGGTTCATGATATCATAATATTAATACCTACATACTCATAAAATTTTCGACCCCTTTTTACGAAAATAACGCGGACGGAGGAGTATGAAATTTGGCACAGTTGAAGTTTACATCGATGAGGAGTGCACAAACCTAATATGTCATCATTATGACGGGCCCGTTAGCGTGGTTGGCGCGGAGGCGCCTTTCACGCTGCAGGTCGTAGGTTCGATTCCTACCCGGGACATGCATTTGTGTGCATGAACATGTCTGTATGTCCCGAGTCTGGGTGTATATGTATATTAAGTATGTATTTACAAATAAAAAAGTAGTATATGTAGAAATATCAGTTATCTGGTTTCCATAGTACAAGCTCTGCTTAGTTTGGGAATAGGTAACCGTGTGTACAAAAATGTCCCAGGATATTATTATTCTCAATTGTCTACAGCTTGACTCCACCACTGTTTCAAAGACGGTAAGATTGAATTTGACCCGATGATCTCTCGTACAAAATCGACCTTTCATATATTCGGTCGCCCGTGGTCGAAATTCGACCATTATTCATTGCAATTTTAAGTTTGAGTCGGTACTTCTTATTTAAACAAAAAGTACTGGCAAGGTATTGGCAAAATACTAACAATCAAAATACACAATTTACGTCAGTCAGTATGTGAAACGAATGTAATGTGTATAGGGTTTTCTTTTACTGATTTAGCGAATTGCTAATGAATTTTGCATGAATATTGAATGTTGAAGTTTACATCGAGAAGGAGTGCACAAACCTAATATGTTTACTTATGCAAAATTCATTATAATATTATTATTATTATATTATAATGAATTTTAAAGTACCGACTCAAACGTAAAATTGCAATGAATAATGGTCGAATTTCGACCACGGGCGACCGAATATATGAAAGGTCGATTTTGTACGAGAGATCATCGGGTTAAAATCAATCTTACCGTTTTTGAAACAGCGGTGGAGCCAAGCTGTAGACAATTGACTGCAGCTCATATGGGCTGACTCGGCCGGGGTAGTACCCTCTCACAGAAGATCGGCATAAAGTAGCTATTACAGAGTTTCGTACGATGAGTGAGAGAGCGGGTAGAGACCTATCCTCTTGAAGCGATATATAATATATATCACTAACTAGCTAGCGATATATGATATATATAGATAAATCTTTATTAATCCACCACTAGAAAACAAACATTTATAAATTATTACATAATTTACACAGAAAGTGGAAAATGGGCAAATATAATAATACAATGTCAGCAAAAATAGTAGGTATGCACGACTGCTAGCGTCTGTCTCTTAGGGCCACCGCAAACTTGCTACTTTTAGCATCGGCGACCGGCGATTTTGCGACTGTATCGATGCTGCGTCGCGTTTCTTCGAGCGCGAACGAGCGAGACGCAGCATCAAAATCGCCTATCGCCGATGCTAAAAGTAGCAACTCTGCGGTGGCCCTTATGTACGCCCATTATAGATGAGGAGCCGTAGAAGGAGTTTCTGGATTTGCACGAGCACGTCAGATTAAGATAAGGGAGATAGCTTACATATTGATAAGAACCTCAAAAAATTTTGAGCCCTTAATATTGGTGGGTTTGCTCAGGGGAACCAAAAAAAAAATAGACCATCTTAAAATACTCGAACTCGTCAGATTAAGATAAGGGGGATTCATTACTAGCTAAGAAGTGTCAAAAGTGTCAATTTTGCTAATTTGATCGTCAGTCTAAGAAATGGGAGCATCTGGAAGTTACACTTTATCACCCCCTCAGTTTTTTTTTTTTATATAGGACTGCGGCGGCAAAAAAACGTACGGCCCGCCTGATTTTAAGCAGTTACCGTAGCCTATAGATGCTTACAAATTCTGATGCGCTCGAGTAATTTTTTTTTTTAATTTATCATGTTGGAGCATGAAAAGTATCAATATCTGACACGCTTGAGTATTTTTATGTCATTGCGTTTTTTACAAAAAATATTTTTTTTTTCATGTATACTCTTCCCCCACCGCTGAAAGTGGAAACATCTAGAACAATGTATTCTTCCTATCATGTCATCTACCGAATCTACTAGGTTTGGACGACGCTCGTGCAAATCCACGAATTGCACGCTCGCCTCCCCATCTATTAGGTATTTACTGTGAAACCAATCAAAGTAAATAAATACAACAAATTTTACCTCCAAAATTGTATTTGAGTAAATAATTATAAACATTATCATATTACAAACATGACCTAGGTACATAAAATACAAGCCCCTTCATTAGGTAAAACATTGGAGATATAACTATACGAAATACTGATAAAATTATTTAGAACAGTTACTAAGACACAACACGTTACTTAGGAACAGTTAAAACGAAAGAATGTTCAGTAGCTACGTCCATGTGGCGCGCATGCCTCGCCCGAGCACTCATAAATTATGACATTATGTCTATGTGTTCCGACGTCAAAACTGAGTGCTCGCGCGAGGCATGCGCCTGATGAAGACGCCGCCAATGGTGGTAGCCAAGCTGTAGCCAAGCTGTAGCCAATTGACTGCAGCTCATATACGGGCTGGTTCGACCGGGGTAGTACCACTTACTCACAGAAGACCGGCGTAAAGCAGCTCTTACAGGTGTTTCGTACGAAGAGTGAAAGAGCCAGCCCAATCCCCCTTCCGCTCCCTCCGTCCCACTCCCCTTCAGGTCGGCAACGTCTACAGGCTACGGTAATTGCTTAACATCAGGCGGTTTATACGCTCGTTTGCTACCCTAGCTAGTCAAATGAAAAAATATTACAGTCAGTGCCACTAAGCTTCCATGGTGGTAGAGCCAAGCTGTAGCCATACCTGGGCTATGTGAGTAAAAATATTCCTATTCCCTCTTTTTAAAAAAAGTAAGTTTAAAAACTAAAACCCGACTACTGAATTAAAAACTAAAACCCGACTACTGAAAAATCGCGCTCTAAAAAGTATGAAACAAGAAAATATTCTCATCTAGAGGATAGCCGTGGTCCGTGTAGGTCCTTTAGGGCCCAATGGCATATGAACACGGACCACGGCTATCCTCTAGATGAGAATATTTTCTTGTTTCATACTTTTTAGAGCGCGATTTTTCAGTAGTCGGGTTTTAGTTTTTAAACTTACTTTTTATTTAATTATTTTGGAGTTATAGGTAACAATATATATATTTTTGAAATGTGCTCATCAAGCTCTTTCATTTGATACCCCACACGGTTTTATTAAAAAATGTTTTTTTTTTAGATCATGACATTATGTCCTCTAGAGGGCGCCATATGCAATTTTATGTGACGTCACATAGCCTATAACCAGCGCGCCATTAAGCCGCTTCTAACGATACCTCATTTGTCAAATTACGACAAGTAGTTTGGAAGTTAGGTGGGGAACAGACGCACATACATACATACATACATACATACATACATACATACATACATATATACATACATACATACATACATACATACATACATACCGGTCAAAATCATAACCCTCCGCCGTAGTCGGGTAAAAATCGCGCTCTAAAAAGTATGAAACAAGAAAATATTCTTATCTGGAGGATAGCCGTAGTCCGTGGTCATATGCCATTTTGCCCTAAAGGACCTACACGGACCACGGCTATCCTCCAGATAAGAATATTTTCGGTACATTTTTCAGTAGTCGGGTTTTAGTTTTTAAACTTACTTTATATTTATTATTTTGGAGTTATAGGTAACAATATATATATTTTTGTAATGTGCTCATCAAGCTCTTTCATCTGATACTCCACACGGTTTTATCAAAAAAAATATTGTTGTTTAGTTCATGGCATTATGTCGTCTAGAGGGCGCCATATCCAATTTTATGTGACGTCACATAGCCTATAACCAGCGCGCCATTAAGCCGCGTCTAACGATACCTCATTTGTCAAATTACGACAAGTAGTTTGGAAGTTAGGTGGGAACAGATGCACATACATACATACATACATACATACATACATACATACCGGTCAAAATCATAACCCTCCGCCGTAGTCGGGTAAAAAAATTAGTTTCAGCCTCACATGATAGTCACAGGTCGCCTGAAAATTCATAATTTCCCTTACAAATATACGTATTATATCTAGACGCTATAAAGTATAAACTCTTATTTATGGTAGAGATACTGAATGACTGAAATAATCTGAACTTTAGAAAGCTCTTAAAAAATTGTTCGAAGTTGTTGTTTGTTACTCAGATAGTGTCTTTCGATAATAAACTTCGGAAATATTTTTAAAGTTTCCATCTTTACGTTGAAATTTTCTTCAATAAACCCACTCCATAATGTGAGTTTATGAAACTTTATTGCAGTTTTGTTTGGTATTTTTCTTTCTACCATTGCGCCATTCATTGGGCTGCTATAGTGATCAACTCTCTGATTGGTCATTCAAAATCAACCAACCAATCAGAGGGTTAAATATAGCAAAACGCCACAGTGACGCCCCAATGGCTAAGTGACTTAGGAGCCTGTATGGTCCCAAACTAAGCGACGCTTGTTCTATCGCTACCATACAATGGACTGAGGAGCTAGCCAAGTGGCATGAACGCTAATCGAATAGAATAGAATATACTTCACAATGTATGGAAATGTCAAACATCGCTTGCTATGTAGATCACGTGGCTTATGTCATTTCCATACATGAAGCGTAGCGATTTGAACGAACGCTCGCAGACGTCAGCTCCTTGTCTAGCCCTTCGTGGGCGATCCCAGTGACACCGAAACAAAAGGCCATTTCCGAATTTGCCTCTAGCGGTAATCGAACCCGCAACTACCCGATGTAGAGAATCGAGCGCCCTTTAATCGAATCACTGCACCAAATGAATGACTGAAGAATCTATAACCCACGCCATGATTCTTGCGTCAACTGTGCCTCAGCGCCGCCTCGACTTAGCAGTGAACGAGGCGCTTCAGTTCCTCATTCTCATTACTACCTTCTCCGCAGGTACCACAACAGTAGAATGATCAACTATGACGTGGAGCGTGGTATCAACGTCACTACAGACCCTGTGCAGCGGCTCTCAGACCTGCTCATCCCCGCAGCCAGCGTCAGCCACGCGGGGAACTATACCTGCGTGCCCAACAACGCGGTCCCAGCTAGTATATACGTCCATATATTTAATGGTGAGTACTATTCTTTCTTATTCTCGTGAGCCTGGACGACTTTGTTGGTCGTCTCACCACCAGCATGTTCCGGAGGGCAGACGCCTCGCGGCATCAACATCTACGGAACATCGCGCACTCCACACTCGACCCCCAGACTTACCCCGCCGCCTCCACCGCGATCTAATAATCACGAGAAATAACCAATAGAAAACCACAAATGGGAAGTACATATTACCATACCCAATGATCCTGCCCACAGAGTAAAGACTAAAGAAAGAGGTGCCCTTATTAGATATTTGTATGAAACAAAACGTGGTCATTGTTTTTTCATTTTCATTATACTATTTACCGGTAAATAGTTGAATTACTCGCTTCGTTTTATGTCGATGTTAGTACTAGGCCGACCACTCGGCCGACTTGCTTAGGGCCAGTCCCCTTAGTAACTGGTCCATGATCCTGCCCATAGTAATGGGCAGCGAATGGACACCATTGAAAAAGGGCCATGCCCTGAATCAATTTCCCCGCTTCCCCCTGCACAAGGGAGGAGTGCGTGAAGAACCTGCTGCTTTCTTATTTCTTCTTAGGTTCTTGAATGGCGACCACGTACTGAATGACGTAGCGTGGGTAGGCCCAAGGTGGACCGACGACCTAGAAGGTCGCGGGAAACCGCTGGATGCAAGCGGCACAGGACCGGTCGTTGTGGGAAACCTTGGGGGAGGCCTATGTCCAACAGTGGACGTCTTTTGGCTGATATTATGATGATGATGATGACTATTGTTACACGACTGTCCAAAAAAGGAGTGTTATGTATTCTGGGTACATGTGTGTTTCTTTATTCCACTGTAACTTCTGAATGGCGGCATCTCCATCAGGCGCATGCCTCGCGCGAGCACTCACTTTTGACGTCGGAACGCATAGACGTAATGTCATAATATGAGTGCTCGGGTGAGGCATGCGCGCCATATGGACACATCTATTGCCTTAATTAATTTTGATGAGTAAGGTATCGTTACAATCCTTACATTGTCGCGAGTAACATAGGCTAGGTTACTGTTTAAAACACACGTTTTTACAGTTTCCCAAATAATATCTGTCAAAACTTAACATTTCTTTGTTAGATAAAAGTTATCAGTCGACTTGAAACAGGGTCAAATAGTAACTACTCTTAATAAAATAACTTTCGTCTGCCTACTTACTATAATAATATATAGGTATGCAAGTTTAAATGTAGAAGACTATTGATTAGATGTGTCCATATGGCGCGCATGCCTCACCCGAGCACTCATATTATGACATTACGTCTAAGCGTTCCGACGTCAAAAGTGAGTGCTCGGGTGAGGCATGCGCGCCATATGGACACATCTATTAGATGTGTCCATATGGCGCGCATGCCTTACCCGAGCACTGATATTATGACATTACGTCTATGCGTTCCGACGTCAGAAGTGAGTGCTCGCGCGAGGCATGCGCCTGATGAAGACGCCGCCACTGATTAACGATATTTTTTTGAACAATCAAACCAAACTAAGTCTGAACTTTTTCAGCCCTAATTTATTCTAACCCCACTTACGTAAATAACGTAATGTTTCTGGAATTCCAGATCCAAAACTATTTTCTTTTTCCAATATTTCCAAATCAGCGTTTTGCAATCGGTAACGAGAATTTAAACTCCAGATAAAGTATCTCTGAATCCTAAATTCGTCGCTCGTGAGCTCGTCAAATCAGAGGGCCTACTCTGTTTCAAACGTAAACGAAATTTCGGACGAAATTCGCGTATTTTCTACTACATTTCTCATTGATTCCGATATTTCTTACGAACGAAAATTGTTTGACGTCTTCGTCGTCGTCGAATGTAAACGTCGAACAATTTTCGTTCGTAAGAAATGTCGGAATCAATGAGAAACGTAGTAGGAAATACGCGAATTTCGTCCGAAATATCGTTTTTGTTTGAAACAGAGTATGCCCTCAGAGCCCACTCCCTGATTTGAGACAATCAGTCGCCCTTGGCTGGAATATTCCGACAATCTACGCAATAGACTATATAAATACCGTCTCCCTCTAATGAAAGCTGAATTGTTTCGTCGTAGTAATATTCAGGGCTAAAAACTAAAATCCGACTACTGAAAAATCACGCTCTAAAAATATGAAACAAGAAAATATTCTCATCTAGATAGCCGTAGTCCGTTTAGGTCTTTTGGGGCAAAGTGGCATATAACCATAGACCACAGCTATCCTCTAGATGAGAACATTTTCTTGTTTCATACATATAAGATACATGTATGTAAAAAGACTAGCCCGCTGAGTTTCTTGCCGGATCTTCTCAGTCGAGGTCGCGTTCCCGATCCGGCGGTAGAATTTAAGGAAAAATGTTAAATGACAATTTGTAAGTGCCCCCGTAGGTCTAAACAAAATAAACGATTTGATTGATTGATTGATGAGAGCGTAATTTTTTAGTAGCCCCCGCCCAAGCCATCTGTTATGACATTATTTCTACGCGTCTAGACGTCAAAATTAGGTGCGTCGAAAAGAGGCGAGCGGCGCGCCCGAGCAATAATTTAATGGCATTATTTGGGCAACATTAATGCAAGGTAACTACCAGACATCCACTTAGTAACGCACCACCCATCTTCGGGGCTGCACGGCTGCACGCGCGCGTCAATAATTATTTACTAAGAATGTAACAATGTATCATCTCTTTCTAACAACAGTTCTGGCGTATACGGCTTGTATTCATTAATATTTAGGTACAGTTTAAGTACTGCTTAAGCTCGTGTTAATAAATGCATCTCAAAATTGGTATCGGTCTTAAGATGCTGTTTTTGACGGATTTTCCATTAAAATTTTTCATTAAACGTCAAAACTGCATCTTAAGATCGATCACAAGTTTAAGATACATTTACTAATACGAGCCTTAGGCCCGTATTGATCGAACTCGAGATGCTGTTTCTGACAGATGTTCCATACATTAACATCAAAACTGCATATTAAGATCGATAGACGTGTCTACAACAAGCACATGCCGCGCGAGGCTGCTCACCCACATGCCTCGCGAAGCACGACGTTTGCCTCAGTCGCATGCCGCGCGAGGCAAATGGCGAGGCAACTGACACCCTAGACAGGGAAAGGTATACCCGATCAATCAGTTTGACACGTTTGACATCGTTCTGTCTCACGACTGCCAAACTAGGCGAGGCAAATGTGAGTGCTCAGGTGAGGCAGGGCGCGCATTTGCCTCACGTGAGGCAAGTCAAACTTGGCGAGGAAAATTTTCCTCGCGCGGCATGTGACACTTCTGGACGTAGCTATCAATAATATTCGTGTATGTTTGGTCCATTAAATAAAACTTCATTATAAAGAATTAGGTACTTTAAATTCAATTAAATTACCTATAATCAAGTTATCGGGTCCCCTTGTTTAAAACTTCGCAGCCCATTACGTTATGATCCTTTTACAAAGTTTAGCGGCTCGAACATTTTCACATTTACATACATACATACATACATATACTCACGCCTGTATCCCAAGGGGGTAGGCAGAGACTATAGATTGCCACATGCTACGATTCTGACACACCTCTTTTGCTTCATCCACATTCATACATCTTCTCATGCACTTCCGTCGGTTGAGGGTGCTACGGACTTGACCTTTCTGGAAGAGACCATTAATCTGGTCGTGAAAAGTTCTCCTTGGGCGCCCTCTTCCGACGCATCCACTCACTTTCGCTCCGTATATCTCTTCACATTTATTAATTCCTAATTGCGTTTAAGAGGCATAAAATAATAATAATATTAAGCGTTTTAAAGACCCAATCCTGGGCACAGGCCTCCCCTCAATGCGAGGGAGATTCCGGCCATAATCCACCACGCAGGCCAGAAATCTTACTTACAGGCCATAATAATATGGCGCGATGGATTTTACCTGTCTCAGCTTATCTTAGATATGCAGGTTTCCTCATGATACTTTCCTTCACCGTCAGTATTCACACATAGATTTCGAAGAATCCAGAGGTGCGAGCCGGGGGTTGAAACCTTGACCTTAAGCCCGCAAGACGCGTGCTTAACCAACCGGCTATCTCCTATATTTTATTAAAAATAATACATATTTTAGATAATAGCTCTCAATATAATACATTTACAATACATTTCATTAATAATTAATAATAGTAAGATAAAACAGACAATACTATCTATTATCGAGTTGCAAAAAAAAAGATAGATTTTTTTATCCTATTCGCATTACGCTTAGTCAGCAATATCTTTAGCAAATGTGCTATAGTTTCTTTGTTATTATATGATTGTTTTCAGCCTCATTAGCAGGCTCCCGGTATGTTTTTCTAGACCAACGCGTAAGGCTATTCGGACACGAACACATTAGGTATAAATTGTTCAGATTTCTGAAGAGAATTACCTAGTTAAAAAAAACAGTAGTAAAAAAGACAAGTCCAATGAGTTTCTTGCCGGATCTTCTCAGTCGAGGTCGCGTTTCCGATCCGGCGGTAGAATTTTAGGAAAACAAAATGTAAAATGACAATTTGTAAGTGCCCCCGTAGGCCTAAACAAAATAAACGCTTTGACTTTGACTTAGACAAAGGTTAACCTAATCCTTTGTAGCAAGCTAGAATTAGAGTTGATATACAAACAGAGTTCAAAACGCATACCTATTTATACATAAGACAGTGTTTTATCAAATAAAAGATTGTGTTAGAATAGAACACATACCTAAGTATTTTATTTGAATTAAATTATTGTTTAAATAAAAAGACATAAGCAGTTTCTTTTTTTTTCATGGTTTTAATAGTACCAAATAACTTGTGAGTAAATCATAATTACAACAAGAAACGTTCCAATGGAGATCCGTAACGAAATTAGTTGAGAATGTTAATTGATAGAGCTATGAAATCCATAACGTACAGTGCAAAAATGTTTGCTCCACGACAAAATTTGACGAAGTTGTGACCAAATTAATAGCGAAGTGCGCGTGCGGTTATTGTGAAGTCGTTTGGGCCACGCGCGCTTTGTAATGAACGGCGAAATGAGCGCGATGGACCAATTTCGGTGATTTCAGAATTATGTTGATAAGAAAGCTTCGTTTTAGCTATAGTGTTGGTTATGAGTTGATTTGTTGCTTATTTCGGAAGGCAGCACACTGGAGCTATTGTTTACCAAATTACATTGTATTAAAATATGTAAATGGCGATTAAAAAAAAAAATATGTTAAAAAGACAAGCCCGCTGAGTTTCTTGCCGGATCTTCTCAGTCGAGGTCGCGTTTCCGATCCGGCAGTAGAATTTAAGGAAAAAATGTAAAATGACAATTTGTAAGTGCCCCCGTAGGCCTAAACAAAATAAACGCTTTGACTTTGACTTGACTAAGTATTAATAAATAATAAATAATATCCTGGGACATTTTTGTACACACGGTTACCTGATCCCAAACTAAGCAGACCTTGTACTATGGAAACCAGATAACTGATATCACTACATATACTACTTTTTTATTTGTAAATACATACTTAATATACATATACACCCAGACTCCGGACATACAGACATGTTCATGCACACAAATGCATGTCCCGGGTAGGAATCGAACCTACGACCTGCAGCGTGAAAGGCGCCTCCGCGCCAACTACGCTAACGGGCCCGTCATTGATATTGATTCTCATTCACATTTTGTACCATCAAGTACTTAGGCTAGTATAGAAGTAAAACTTTCCTCTTACTTGCCTCGCGCGCGCAAAGCCTAATCAGCTTTAATTCTATTCCGCACTGCCGTCCAGATGAGATCTTTCTTTTTGAGCGAATATTATTCTGACAACAGAGCCATTTTATTCTAATGAATTCGGATAATGTTTAGATAACATTGGAATAACGTGATTCGCACGTCTTTCGCTTCTTTTCACGGAAAATGAATGCGTTTGAAATTGTCTCTTTTTTTATATGACTACCGTGCTAAATAAGCGCACGGCCCACCTGATGTTAAGCAGTTACCGTAAGCTATAGATGCTTGCAATACCAAGAGCATCGCTTTCACGTTGCTAATTTGAATGGAAGTGGGTCTGGTAAAAGATCTGGAAACGCAGCTGTAATAGCTACTTTTCGCCGATCTTCTGTGGGAGGGTGGTACTACCCCGGTCGAGCCAGTCCGTATATGAGCTGCAGTCAATTGGCTACAGCTTGTTTCTACCACTAATAAATCATAATGTTAGGTGTAGGCAATGACCTGGGGCCCTACCACCACCTCTTATAGCAGTATTGTTTTAACGTTTCAGCGACTTTTTGTGCAACGACGTTTCTTATTGTCATGACAATAAGGTACGTCATTGCACAAAAAGTCGCTGAAACGTTAAAACGTTCCTATAATTGAATCGCGATAAGAGGTCGTGGTAAGCCCCCTGGGGGGCTAATAGCGACGCTATGCAACAATGCAGCAGTTCTGCAAATGTAATTCCTTTTTCTGATTTTTTTGCAGAATCCGCAAAATTTCCGTGAAACAGTCACGAATGGCGTAAAATTGTGTGACTATTTTACAGAAATTTTGCGGAGTTGCTAAGGATATTGCCTGAAAATCGGTAAAATGAATTGCATTTGCAATGTTGCATAGCGTCGCTATTAGCCCCCTTATGCCGCTCAGTTTGGGACAATATGATTGGTGTTGATCTGTGAAACTTATCGTTGTCTCTCTCTGTCTCAGGTGAGAACCCAGCAGCGATGCAGTCATCATCACCGAGCTTCATCACCAGTCTCCGAGGGTTCCTCCTGCCGCCTCTCGTGGCCCTGAACATGATACGGTGACAATTACGCTAGTCTGAAAGATTAGTGTAACGCAAAATATACCCTATGTGTAATAGTCAAAAGATATTTTTGCGTGGAGTGAAATTTTTGGCAGTTTAGGGATGGGGGTGATATTCCAATTTTCAAAAATTTGGAACATAATATTTGAATATTTGAGTATTATTTTCTAATAAAGATTGGTAGGAAGGGCAATGTGTCAAAATTCAAATTTCGAAGCTCGAACGATACGGATTATTGCTTCCGTAATAGCACCTCGGATACTCTGCTGTGTGATAGAACATTATTAGAAATAAAAAGTAAGTTTAAAAACTAAAACCCGACTACTGAAAAATCGCGCTCTAAAAAGTATGAAACAAGAAAATATTCTCATCTAGAGGATAGCCGTGGTCCGTGTAGGTCCTTTAGGGCCAAATGGCATATGAACACGGACCACGGCTATCCTCTAGATGAGAATATTTTCTTGTTTCATACTTTTTAGAGCGCGATTTTTCAGTAGTCGGGTTTTAGTTTTTAAACTTACTTTTTATTTAATTATTTTGGAGTTATAGGTAACAATATATATATTTTTGAAATGTGCTCATTAAGCTCTTTCATTTGATACCCCTCACGGTTTTATTAAAAAATGTTTTTTTTTTAGTTCATGACATTATGTCCCCTAGAGGGCGCCATATGCAATTTTATGTGACGTCACATAGCCTATAACCAGCGCGCCATTAAGCCGCTTCTAACGATACCTCATTTGTCAAATTACGACAAGGAGTTTGGAAGTTAGGTGGGAACAGACGCACATACATACATACATACATACATACATACATACATACCGGTCAAAATCATAACCCTCCGCCGTAGTCGGGTAAAAAATGGTATACCTACAGGGTGAATTTTTCAAGTGTGCGTGGATGGCCAAATCCAAAACTATGAGGAATATCGAAAAGTACTCAAAGGAGTCTCGGGGCCGATTTTGATGAAAACTAAAACTGCATCATTGGATTTTTGAAAAAACAAAATTCGTAGCCTGGAATCGAACTAGTTGATTTTGAAAAAAATAACCACATACTGTATTATTACATAATTCGATAGTGTCGCTGATAAGGAACGAATTCTGCGAAGTAATGACATACGGAAAACATAAGGAAAGTGTTCGTTTTTAATAAACTGCTCCATATTTTCAAGTTGTCTTTAATAAATCATACGAACATTACCTTTACCTTGTTAGAAATTATGCTCAATTATTTTTTTTATTTACCTTCGCAGCGCAGTCATCTTCACAAAATTATGTTCTAATTACAAATTTTCAATCATTTTTGAACAATTAATCAGTTTAGGTTTAATAGCTAGGTAACTTAAGGTGGGGATATAATCTGGAAATTTTGGCTGAATGGGCGGAGCTAACGCATCGCCGGGGGTGTGCTCCCCGCGCCAGCGGCGGGCTCCCGGCAAGAGCCTCTGACAGCGTGGTTATTGCGTCGCTTGTATTCTTATTTCAAAACAAGCCGAGCTACCACAACGTAGTAGATCTACAAATAAGTTGATAATTTCGCTCTAAATTGCAAATCCTAAATAGCTCAGTGGAAAAGTCATCCTAAACGACGATGGCGATGACGATGACGCAGGATCAAATCCTGTAACTATTTGCTTTTTTTATGTTTTCTAATTATATTGTAGGCATTATCTTTTTATTTTACTTTTATATACCTACCTATATTCTTATGATTTCGAATAATTTATTATTTATTCATAAACTAAAGTCTAAATAAAATTGATCTCAAACGAAAAACTATCAAAAACGTAGGAAAGAAAACTGACGGAGCAATTTACGATACGATTCGAGTTCGAATCCCACAACAGCATATATATTTTTTTAATGTTTATTTATTTATTTATTTAATTATTGTTGTTTATTTATTTGGCCTACTAACGATTGTTTACATTATAAATAGCGTTTTTTCGAATGTGATATTTTCAAATATTTTTTATTTTGAAGTTTGACATCTTGACAATACCACACTACAAATATAGTACAATACAGTACAGTCGGCCATCGCCTTTGATGTTTGTGAACATGTGACACCGTCTTGACAGTTGGTGCAACGACTACTTGTGTAAGGGTTGGCACACATTATAATATTTAAAGGAATACCTACTTATTTCAGACTATTTCTCTTGACTCTTCTAGGTACTGTCTTCTCCTGTCTTTGTAACTGTATTTGTCTTTTTTCTTTGTTTTCCTGGTCTTGTGTATCTTTTCTTGTCGTTTATTGGCATTTCGTGTGATTTTCTGTCATTTACTTTCATTTTCTGTCATTTCCTGTCATATTTATCATTTCCTGGCTTTTTCTGTCATTTTGTCATATTTGTTATTTCCTGGCATTTTTGTCATTTATTGTAATTTTCTGTGAGTTTTGCAATTTTCTGTAACTTTGACATTTCTTGTCATATCTGAAATGTTGTAATTTTTCATTTTTCCGTCATTTTTGCCATTTTCTGTCATTTTGGTCTTTTTTGTCTATTTTTGAACGTAGGCTGTTCGGCTCACTACATGCGATGGTCGCGAGTTCGATTCCCGCCAAAAGAAAATTTTGGAAACGGCCGTATGCGTAATTTGTCTCGATCCTGGTATTACGGGGACCCTTTAGTTTTAATTAAAATCGGCCCCGAGACTCCTTTGAGTACTTTTCGATATTCCTCATAGTTTCGGATTTGGCCATCCACGCACACTTGAAAAATTCACCTGTATATAAAACAGTGCATTAAAGTATTTTCTGCAACTTTTACTTGCAGACAAGTGAGAACTTGTTTATTTACTTACAAAATAATGATGTATTTTATTTGTCTGAAGTGGTATTAGTTAGTAGGTAGTGCAGAACTCAATCCCATTAGTTGCACATAGCTCAACGACTCTTGAACGTAGCTAGCATTTTAAGAATGTTTATTGAATTTTCCAATGTATAACAGTGATGAATAATAATACCTTTTTATAACAACAGGAAAGCGTGATATATTCTGACTTTTAAAGCTCATTTGCATTTCATTATCATTTGTTAACGGCAAAAACAAATTAACAAGAAATCAACATAAATTAATGAAAAATCTAATAATGTTTTCGAAATAGTCGAAAGTTAGCCTGGCACAGTTAGAATCACTTAAATTTCAAAAGAACCTAATATTATAGAACTGAATTCTGGAGCCAAAGAAAACAATATCTCAATTCGAATACCAATATTAACCAATTTGAATATCGTTATTCTGTATTCGAGTGAGTCGCATCACTAGTACACATTAGCTTAATAGGATGAGCATTGTATTTAACGTAGAGATTATAATTAGGAGCAAATCTGTCACATAATCTTTTGTTTCAAAACAACTATTTAATATCTTGTGGAGCAATTCTATTTTTATCTACAAACATAATAATAATGATTATTTATAATTTTATTTACTTATAAAGAAACGGAAATAATATTGAAATATTTCACTCCATGCAAACATGTTGTGTATAAAATACAATTTTTAAAAATAATATAAAATAATGTAATTCATCGTATGACGAATGCGTGAAGGGTGATTTTGTAATTATAAGGTCGCGGTTGGACAGTGCGATGTTTTATCGAAGTTGCGATTTATTTGAACTTCAATATTATTTTCTGTAATCGTCCAACGATTCGGTATCCATCGCATGAATTAAATAGCTAAGTCAAATATAATAATATTCTGATATTTCAGTATCAAATTAGCTGTTTGACACGACTTTATCTGACAATTTTTGTGTAGCCCGCCAAAATTAAACGAATTGCGATGAGTATTCGGCAAATAAATTCAATATTATGCAATTTTTTGGCATTTCACTTCAAGTTTCTTAATTCTACAAATGATTTTAAAGTTTTTTTACAAATTAAAAAGTCTGACATAAAAATCGCAATGCCAATATCGACCTTTAGCGTATAAAGTACCAGAAGGCACAACACTAGTATTTCTCTTTAAAAGCGTATAAAAAGCGGCTGGCATTTTTATTGCCAGCTCAAAAAAGCCAATAGAATGTAAATGAATGAACGACGCCAATGTAATTTACGCTCCGGAATAAAAAAGTTGTTCTAAAAGTATAAAAGTAACTGTTATTATTTTTCATAACAGTTCCGGTATCGGATCTGTTATTTGTACGAGTTATAATTATAGGGTGTTATGTTTCGTACCCTTTTGAATAATTAATAGGTTATTTTGTGCTGTTATAATAATTATTGCTTATGTACATTCCACAAAAGAATCGTGATCCACCGTAAGGTTAATTTTGCGTAGCAATTTTGAGACTTTAAAGTCGAATTCCTCTTACATATTTAATAGGTAACAAGTTTTATTTCCAGCGACATTTTCAAACGGAAAGCGTATATGTGGGTCACGATTATTTTTGTCAACCGTACACATTGAAATATGTTTATCGTTACCCATAGAATACTGTGATTTTGTTATTTTATATCCAATAATAAGTACCTAAAGTTCACGTATAACGAGGAAATTATATTATCACGAACCTTTGTAGAACTTGATCTAGAACTTATTTGTGCTAAAATTTATATTAAGCCGTTCCAACTGTTATTTTTCTGTAGATATTGTTATAAGTAACAAAATAACTTTCCCTTTTGAAGGAATATGCTGGTTTTGTTGTTTCTCTATTGTAATCGAATATGTTTCTTTTTAAATAACCAAGTAAAATGATTAATTATATATGTTATTTTTTTTTAATCACATTAGTATATTTTATAGGTATACCTATTGCGGAAAAGAAAATGTAAATAAATCTAGTTATATGTGATAAAAGCTCATAAAATCATTGTTAATATTTGTAAATACTATATTTATTAGTAGGTATTAAGGCAAGCCGCGTATAAAATAAAATAACTGTTCATTTTTATCTTTGTTTTATTGACTGTTACTTTAAAATAACAGGAATACGATATAGATACACAAACGAATACTTAAATATTCAAAAGCATAACTTGACACATCATTATCTTGTATTTAGGGTAGCTATGTTTGGAGGTAATTCAGAGAAGGTTATGTCCAGCAGTGCACTTCAGCGTCGTTCGGCTGTTGGATAGATTAAACAATAAAACGCCCTGAAAATAAGTTACAATACATCTCCTAAAATATACATTTCCCCTGAAACCTACAAACACTGAAGGAATCCTAAATTAGTCGGAATTCAGTTCTCATTACACTAAAAGCCCGGTCAAGCTTTTTTACTTCTACTTCATTTTACTTCGCTGGAAAATTGGCTTCGCTTCGGGCGCTTCGCTTCGGGCGCTTCGCTTGAAAATGAATTAATATATTTTAGAGTTAACGTACACAAAGGCATTGTACAGCTCAAAGAGGTCCCAGGTACGATCCCTGGCCATTCAACTATTGATGCGTCCACTCCTACGGTCGCCTGCATGTCTAGGGTACCATTTCCAACGTAAGCTGCACAGCCCCCGAAACAAGTGGCTTCGTCAACAAGCGTTTCTACAAAACGCTACGCTGAAATGTATGGAAATGACATTACAAGTCGATAGGTAGATCACGTGACTTATGTCATTTCCATACATAAAGCGTAACGATTTATAGAAACGCTTGTAGATGAAGCCACTGGTATGTTTTGGGCGAGGCACGTCTCCACAAAACGAGGCAGACAGCTCAAAGCTTCCAGTAGGTCATCAGAGGAGAGTATTAAAGCCCTAAGCAATACGCCCAATACCTTGCCTCGAGCGAGGCACGTAGCCTCACTTTGCTCGCGAGGTGAACCTATGGTCAGTATGTAGTTAATGTAGTGATGGGATGTTCTCGAGAACATTCTCACCCGCGGAAACTTACGGAAACTTACTCGTGAGAATTTTCGAGAATTTATTTTCTGAAGCATGTTAAACTTGGCATAAGCCTCATTAAACATGCAAGTATGGTGGTTTTAATTGTTTTTAAGATTGAAAGTTAGGATAACGTCACCCAAAATAAAAAAATCTCACGAGTAAGTTTCCGAGGGTGAGAATGTTCTCAAGAACATCCCATCACTAATTTAATGTTAGAGCTTGAGCGTGGAAACAATAGTTTGCCTCGATCAAGTCACACACTAGGTACCGACGGACCCGTTGACGTGGTTGGCGCGGAGGCGCCTTTAACGCTGCAGATCGTAGGTTCGATTCCTACCCGGGACATGCATTTGTGTGCATGAACATGTCTGTATGTCCCAAGTCTGGGTGTATATGTATATTAAGTATGTATTTACAAATAAAAAAGTAGTATATGTAGTAATATCAGTTATCTGGTTTCCATAGTACAAGCTCTGGTTAGTTTGGGATCAGGTAGCCGTGTGTAAAAAATGTCCCAGGATCCAATTATTATTATTACTAAGTAAATAAGCCTCGCGAAATCATAATAATAATAAATATCGCCAGACAAACACACCAACTGTATGGTACCAAACTAAGCAACGCTTGTACTATGGCTACAAGACTAGGGCGAACCCAGTGTCACCCAAACCCGGGCAAATAACGGAAAGGCCGTTTCCGAAATTTGCCTCTGGCGGGAATCGAACCTACAACCACCCGATGCAGTGAGCCTAGCGGCCAACGCTGAAACCACTGCGCCAAGCGGTCATCCAGTATACCGATGGCCTGTCAGTTAATAACAGTAATAATACACAGTACACAGTATAGTACAGTAATAATAATAATATCCTGGGACATTTTTGTACACACGGTTACCTGATCCCAAACTAAGCAGAGCTTGTACTATGGAAACCAGATAACTGATATTACTACATATACTACTTTTTTATTTATAAATACATACTTAATATTCATATACACCCAGACTCCGGACATACAGACATGTTCATGCCCACAAATGCATGTCCCGGGTAGGAATCGAACCTACGACCTGCAGCGTGAAAGGCGCCTCCGCGCCAACCACGCTAACGGGCCCGTCGATAGTAGTAATAATAGTTAGTTGACAGTAGTAATAATAGTTAGTTGTTGTGTAATAGTTAGTTGTGTGCTTGGGCGTGGAATTGAGAGCGTGCCTCGACTGATCCACGCATTGTGCTTCGCAAGGCAACTCAGCTGGTCAGTACACAGCTCTTAGGGATACCACAGACTTGCTACTTTTTGCATCGGCGATCAGCGATTTAGTCGCTTTTAGCATCGGAGCAGTCGCTGCGTTCGATCACAGAGAGTCGCCAAAATGCAATGCAGTCGCAAAATCGCCGATGCAAAAAGTATCATGTCTGCGGTGGCCCTTAGATGTAACCATTATTACAATCGATAGCAAGTTGTAGAATAGTTTCTCGCAATAAAACTGATAACCGTGGGATAGTTCCTGGGGGAACGACAATGTCAATACTGTATTGTCTACTCCAGACATTATTCGAGGCGAAAGCTTTATTTTAGGTAGTTGTTCTAACTTATCGAAGTGATATCAAACTTTTTAGAGGAACATTGGAATAAATATGTGCTAGTTCAAACGTACTTAGTACATTAAATTAATAATTAAGACTAACTAATTATTGGTGATAAAAATAGTAAATACGTAAGTTTGTACCTAGTAGGTATGTTTGTAAGAGGTGATCTTTGGAACTTCTAAATGATCCCGCCAAAAACGATTTTTTGTTAAAAATTAAAAACACGACTACTTAATAACTCAAAAATAAGTTTTTTTTGTACCTACCTAGAGTGAAAACGATTCTTTTATCATTAACTAGCTGATGCCCGCGGTTTCGCCCGCGTGGATGTCGGTTATTTATATACTAAAACCTACCTCGAGAACCACTCTATCCATTGGCGAAAACAGCATGAAAATCGGTGCAGTAGTTTGTGAGTTCATCGTGAACAGACAGACAGACGCGGCAGAGGACTTTGTTTTATAATACGTTAGTGATATACAATCACTTATTTGTAAAGTCCGTTTTAAATTCTCAAGTTGTCTTTTTCTTAGGCCTTGGTCTCCAATTAAATGCTATCGGCCGCTTACAGCGTCACGCGTACGCCGCGTCACAATTTTACTAGTGACGTCAGCGTGTCAAGGAGACCACAACAGAAGGGCTAGACAAGTGGCTGTCGTCTACGAGCGTTCGTTCAAATCGCTACGCTTCATCTATGGAAATGACATAAGTCACGTGATCTACATAGCAACTTGTTTTTGATCTACATAGCGACGTTTGACATTTCCATACATTGTGAAGTCTATTCTATTCTATTCGATTAGCGTTCATGCCACTTGGCTAGCCCCTCAGTACATTTCTATAGTAAGCATTGTGACGCGGCGTACGCGTGACGCTGTAAGCGGCCGATGGCATTTAATAGGAGACCACGGCCTTAGGTAGTGAAAAACAGATAGCATACAAGTCAGACCCTGGTCATGGTTAACTGATAACCGTCAGTTGGATAAACCACTATTCAGCTTAAATTGTTAATTACACTCTTTATCATTAAGGAAAATGCGTCATTTATAACATGACTAGCTGGTGCCCGAGACTACGTCTGCGTTTTTGTAATTCGAAAAAATTTGAATGCGCTAATGGATGAATTTTCATCTATGTGCATAATTTACAGTTCGCTCACGGTGAGGGAAAACTTCGTGAAGAAAACTACCTATTCCTCGGGATTAGGTAATAGTCAGTTCCTGTATGTTTCGTCGCGAAACAAGCTTTCGTTTTGAGTTTTTATTATTTATTTATATTCTGATTTATTGGTTTTTGGACGTGACTACGCATAGATAAGCATAGATTTTCTGATGTTGGTACGAGCGAATCAGGTTGGTCGCTTGGGTAAAGATCCTGAATGGTGATTGGCCGATTCAAATCTACCCCGGCATGCGCCCTCGCATGACGCGACGACGGGATCCAATCAACGATTTAGTCTTCCGGAATACGTCACGGACGCTGGACGCGTGCTTCGCACCCCCAGCGCATCTCGCCAACCTTGTGCCTGACGCCATTACGTGGCTTGGAACCTCGAGGGGAATCGCCCCAAAATATCGGCTAGCCGTCGCGTGTGCATGAACTGCAGTGATAGTGCGGAAAACATCAAGCAACCAGCTATTTGGAACCCTCCTACGAGCGTGCCACGCTGAGCTTCACCAACGTGATCGGCCCGCCGCTGCCCGAAGAACGCTGCAAGACCACGTCGACCACACGACCGGGTGGATCGATCCCTACTCGGCGACAAGGTTCACCACCTGTCACGTTGGGTTCTGACTATCTGGTGAAACGTGGGCTTTGAGTTGGCTTAATACCTCCACAATGTGGTGGTATCTACTCAAGCCTCTGACTACCCCCGAATGGGGATAAAAGTCGTGAAGTTTTTTTTTTTTTTTTTATTTTCAAAAAATTATGGGTCGCTCATACAAACTTTCATCCCCTATTTCACCCACTTCAAGTTTCATTTTCGCAACAAAAACTAGCCCATGTCCCTCTCCAAGGTCCTGACTATCTCCATTCCAAAGTTCATTAAAATTAGTTCAGAGGTTTAGTCGTAAAAAAGTAATAGAGAGACAGACAGAGCTACTTTAGAATTTATAATATAAGTAAAAATGTTATAAACAATGATTTGAATTAAAGATAGCTGTCATATATCTAAGGTCAACTAAGATTCGCATAGGCATAACCACAGAGTAAAGACTAAAGAAAGACGTGCCCTTATTAGATATATGTATGAAAAAAAACGTGGTCATTGTTTTTCCATTTTAATTGTTCTATCTACCGGTAAATAGTTGAACTACTCGCTTCGTTTTGTGTCGAGTTTAGTACTAGGCCGACCACTCGGCCGAGTTGCTTAGGGCCAGTCCCCTTAGTAATTGGTCCATGGGCATAACAAAAGATAAATAGAAAAAATCCAAACGAACATTACACATTTCTAAACCAGACATTAGACTGAGCAAGTCTCCATACCGATAAGGGCCTTTTGAAAGGACATATTCTCAAACGAGTTCTTATTTAGTTACCAGCCAGTAACTGAACCGTGGCACCATGTGGAAGATATTTATACTGTCGTTGCTTGTGGCCGTCCACGCAGAAGAGCTGGTCGGCATATATGGTGCATGGTATGTGGTCGCTGTTCATCCACCTGCATCCGACAAAACAGAGTGTTCCCAAGCCACCATAAGTAAAGTTGGAACCTTGCCTGACACCCGGATCAGTTGCCGCGATGGAAAAGCCGCAATTGAAATTGATATAGACGCAACCAATGGACGTTACTACAGCAGCTCCGTAGCAATCAATACCACAGCTGAAGTCACAACATGGCCTTTTGTGAGTTGCACAAAGATTGAAGGAATGTGTGGACTGGTGTACTCATCTTATAATATGTTCAAGAATATCAACTCAGAATATACAATGTTGTTCATAACTGAGAATCAAGAAATTCAGCTAATGTCGAGGAAAATACCAAAATATGGAGACCTGGTGGAAGTTATAAGCAATATTACTGAATTGAAGGACAAGGAACGTGTTCAATTGTATTGTGCGACTGACGCGCCGAATGGGAACCAAGCACACTTTTATGAAAGACCTACTGTGAATGAATAGAATCGGAATTAGTCTCAAACTCGACGAGATAACTGTCCTTTACAAGGGACAACGTTAATACTGGCGCGACAGCTACTGGACCAAGTACTATACCGATCTAAACGAGGCTCGAAGTAATGGTGACTATACTTCAATTATGTACAGTCAACCAATTGGAATCACCAATCACCGTAAGATTTATTTATTTATTTAGGATTATTCACAGTTGTTACATGAATTCATTTGGAATAGATTCATACATATGGAGGTTATATGCTACATGTACAACTACTTACGAACAAACACCGCATGCACTTAAATTATGACGAAAGGATGGATTTAACATTAACATTAATTAAGAATAATTACACAAGACACAAGATTAATTTTGCGAAGCAGTTCCCTCATTAAAATAAAACCTTCCTAATTTTAATAATATCAGTACAATAACTGTGTATATTTAGTTTGCTAAAAATTATGACTAAACTAAATTTGACACATTTAAGAGTAGTTCTGTCTTGCTCATACGATATGATTATGAGTAGGGTGGCTTTACAGTTACATAGTTTAACTAATTTAGTTATGTAAAATAATTAGCACTGTATAATAAGATAGCATAAACGATGAGTTGAGTTCAGATAGCTGCCGTATATCTAGGGTCAAAGGTACAAGTCATTGTCATATGCAAAACAAGGTATAAAATAAAATACTTACACGAATATCACATATTACTAAGCCCGACATTACACTAAACAAGTCTCCGTTGCGTCATCCCGATAAGTTCCTTTAGTAACCCATCCGTGGCACCATGTGGAAGATATTTTTGTTGTCGTTGCTCGCTGCCGTTCACTCGGAAGATCTAGTCGGCATCTATGGTGAGTGGTATATAGTCGCTGTTCACCCACCCGCAGATTACATAACAGAGTGTTCCACGACCAACATATGGAAAGCTGAAACCATGCCTGACACCCGGATTACATGCAATGATGGCAAAACCGCAATTGAAGTTGGTTTGAGCGCAACCTATAAAGCTTTCTCCATCAGCTTCCTTGCAATCAACAGCACAGATGAAGTCACACCATGGGCTTTTGTGATGTGCACAAAATATGAAGGAGGACGTACATTAATGGACTCTTATAATATGTTCAAGAACATCAACTCAGAATATACAATGTTGTTCATACCGGAGGGACAACAAATTCAGCTTCTGTCGAGGAAAAAACCAAAATATGGAGACCTGGTGGAAGTTGTAAGCAAAATTACTGAATTGAACGACTATGAACGTGTTCAATTGTATTGTGCGACTGACGCGCCGAATGGGAACCAAGCATACTTTTATAAAAGGCCTACTGTGACTACTGTGAATAATTAAAATCTATATTGGACTCAAACTGGACGGGATAACTGTTCTTTACAAGGGACAACGTTACTATTGGCGCGACAGCTACTGGACCAAGTACTATACCGATCTGAACGAGGCTCGAAGTAATGGTGACTATGCTTCAAGTATGTACAGTCAACAAATTGGAATCACCAATCACCGAATGGCTAATTTTTCTAAGCAGTTTCCGCATTTAAGACGCCTATACTAATCGTTATAATTTATAAACTTTTTCTCTTAAACCTACTATTGTTTAAATAATTTTTAATTTAATTATCGCCAGTACAATATTGGTGCTTTTTAAGTTGGTTAAAAATTACGACTTGACTAAACTGACACATCTAAAATTATAATAATAATAATAATAATAATAATAATAATAATAATATTTATTACCAAAAAGACATTACCATTTACAGAGCAGGCAAAACACCCCACACTAGGCAATGCCTGTCTTGTGGGGGGTTTTAAAGAAATAATAATAACAGTTTGGTACAGAAAAGAACAAAAAAGAAAGAAAGAAAAGGAAAGAAAGAAAGTACGGTAAAGAAAAGAAACATAAAATTAAAGAAAAGGAATAACACAATAATTGATTAAAGAATAAACAAGTATTAGGAATTGTAAACATCTCATATCTGATTAAGTAAAAGTAGGAACAGTCAAATTAAGTAATGGAAAAATAAATAAATAATAATAATAACGTCTCGCATTGTGAGGAAGTTCCTCTCCCTGGAGCCTTGACCACCGGTAACTAGGACCCTGTTGCCGATGCCGGTGGGGAACTATTTTTATATTTTTAAATGTATTTTTTTATATTATTGATTATTTATGTCTTGTTCATTTATGTTATGATCATGAGTAGGATGGCTATACAGTAAGTTTAACTAATTTAGTTCTGTAAAATAATTAGCACTGTCAGTGTATTGGCGACAAGTTTTAGTATTTAACTTTATTAAATCATGTATTTTTTTTTTAAATAAATGTAATTAATAAGAAAGTATTTTCTCTTGTGATTTTTTCTTAAATGCTACAGACTTTCGTACGACCGATTGTTTATTTTTTATTAAATTAATAAAACAAGTAAGTATTACCAATACGGCTCTTTCGGTGAATAATGCCTTCTTATGTATTTAAAAACAATTGTTGAATTGCGAGTGCGATAACAGACGTGTATATGCATTTTGCTGCATGTAGTAGTGCGCTGAGCACAAGTTAAAGAATTGCGACGGTAGAAGCACATAAGGTACCCATACCTAGTATAACCTAGGTATCTGCTAAAGTAATACATCAATCTAAATATATAAGAATCAAAGTCCTGATTCACTGACAGACAACGCAAAGCCTAAACCGCTGGCCATAATGACTTGAAATATGGCGGGTGGGTTTGTCTTGATAACTAGAGGTGTACTAAGACAAGATTTTTTTAAATTCAACCCCTAAGGGCGTTAAATAGCGCATCAAAGTTTGTATGGAAGTTCGACTTTGAATTCTGTGCGGACGAAGTTGCGGCAAAAGCTAGTTCTAAATAAATGAATGATCTATCACATGGACCAACCACTATATTTTGCATAAACTTTTTTGTTGCATGCTTTATCGTTAATAATATCGGGAAATACGTTGTTTATATTATGACGGCACAAACGATGAGTAGTTGAAGATAGCTGCTGTATATCTAGGGTCAAAGGTGTTAGGCACAACTCATTGTCATGTGCAAAACAAGGTATAACAGAAAATACTTACACGAATATCACATACTGCTAGACCCGGCATTACATTGAACAAGTCTCCGTTGCGTCATTCCGATAAGTTCTTTTGGTAACCGATCCGTGGCACCATGTGGAAGATATTCATACTGTCGTTGCTCGCTGCCGTTCACTCGGAAGATCTGGTCGGCATCTATGGTGAATGGTATGTAGTCGCTGTTCACCCACCCGCAGATTACATAACAGAGTGTTCCAAGGCCACCATAAGGGAATATGAAAACTTGGGTGGCGCCTCGATCAGATGCCGCGATGGAAAAACCCCAACTGAAATGTATATGGACGTACCCCACAAGAGTCCCTTGTACATCCACTTCGCAATCAATACCACAGCCGAAGTCACATCATGGCCTGATGTGCTTTGCACAAAACATGAAGGACATTGTTTAATGGGGTACATATATTCTTATAATATGTTCAAGAACATCAACTCAGAATACACGATGTTGTTCATAACTGAGAATCAAGAAATTCAGCTAATGTCGAGGAAAATACCAAAATATGGAGACCTGGTGGAAGTTATAAGCAATATTACTGAATTGAAGGACAAGGAACGTGTTCAATTGTATTGTGCGACTGGCGCGCCGAATGGGAACCAATCACACTTTTATGAAAGACCTACTGTTAATGAATAGAATCGGAGTTGGACTCAAACTCGTCGATATAACTGTCCTTTACAAGGGACCACGGTACCGGCTAGTGCGACAGTTACTGGACCAAGTACTGTACCGATCTGAACGAGGCTCGAAGTAATGGTGACTATACTTCGATTATGTACAGTCAAAAAAATTGAATCATCTTTCATCGCATCAATAAATCACATTTTTATTTACTGTATGGCTTATTTTTAACCGACTTTCAAAAGCAGGAGGTTTTCAATTTGACTGTACGTGCTTGTTTTTTTTTGTATTTTTTTGTTACGCGATTTTTGAAATGTATTTTTTATTCGAAAGTGCATATTTTGAAGATCGGTAATTGATAAGATAGAATAGGAATAGGATAGGATTGAAGGTAGAAGGTACATTATCTGCTAAAATAATAAATCAATGCCCGTAACCTACCACATGTAAAAACACAATTTTGCATAAATATCTTTGTTGCATTCTTCATTGTGACGGGAGATAGGTACGTTGTTTATTTATATGATGGTATAAACAAAGAGTTGAGTTAAATATAGCTGCCATATATCTGCCATCTATCTAGGGTCAAAGATTATAGGTACGACTCATTGTCAGGAGCAAAACAAGGTACTTATTAACGAAAATACAGGAATATTACATATTGCTACTCCAGACTTCACACTGAACAAGTCTCCGTCTTGATAAGTCCCTTTTGAAACGCCATAGTCAAGAACGAGTTCTTATTTAGTTACCAGTCAGTAATTGATCCGTGGCACCATGTGGAAGATATTTATACTGTCGTTACTCGCTGCCGTCTACGCTGAAGATCTGGTCGGCATCTATGGTGAATGGTATATAGTCGCTGTTCACCCACCCGCATCCGACATAACAGAGTGTTCCAAGGCCACCATAAGGGAATATGAAATCTTAAATGACGCCTCGATCAGATGCCATAATGGAAAAACCCCACCTGAAATTGAAATGGACGTACCCCATGGACGAGACTTCGCAAGCCATTTCGCAATCGATACCACAGCTGAAGTCACATGGCCGTATGTGACCTACATGAAACATGAAGGAGAATGCTTAGTGGCGTACGCAGATTATAATATGTTCAGGAACACCAACTCAAAATATACAATGTTGTTCATACAGGAGCGTCGAGAAATTCAGCTTTTGTCGAGGAAAACACTAAAATATGGAGACCTGGTGGAATTTATAAGCAAAATTACTGAATTGAAGGACAAGGAACATGTTCAATTGTTTTGTGCGACTGATGCGCCGAATGGGAACCAAGCACACTTTTATAAAAGACCTACTGTGACTACTGTCAATTATTAAAATCTATATTGGACTCAAATTCGACGAGATAACTGTCCTTTAGAAAGGACAACGTTACTACTGGTGCGACAGCTACTGGACCAAGTACTATACCGATCTAAACGAGGCTCGAACTAATGGTGACCATACTTCGATTATGTACAGTCAACAAATTGGAATCATCAACCACCGTAGCCTTTAATTTATTAACTTTTAATTTATAAACCATTTTTCTTAAACCTACTTTTATTTAAATAATTTTAATAAAATCGCGAATGTGGCAAGAAAAGCAAAGAAAATTATTTGTTATAACTTGTATTTTACTTCTTAAGGTACGATTCCGACGAACGTGGCAGGCAGCAGACGTCAGTCGGTCTCATAAGGTAGGAGGTGGATCAACGCGGCAGACGGCAGACGTCAGTCTCATACAAATTATCGCGATGACAAGTGCCGCGACGGCAGACGGCATTACAATTTCTATGAGATTGACGTCTGCCGTCTGCCGCGTTGATCCAACTCCTACCTATAGAAATTGTAATGCCGTCTGCCGTCGCGGCACATGTCATCGCCACAATTTGTATGAGACCGACTGACGTCTGCTGTCTGCCGCGTTCGTCGGAATCATATCTTTAGGCAGTAGTGTTTTCCTGTTTCCTACAACCTAGGTTTTATCTGCGTTGAGTGAGTGAGAGGTAGGTACAAATAGAGTTATAACGTGATGGACACGACCCGGCCCCACAATACAGACTAACGAGACATTTAGAAGCGCCCGACGCGACGCGACTGGCGAATTCAAATTTGGAACGAATCGAATGCTATTCAAATTCAAAATTTATACTGTTAGGGCGGTTATACCTACGTTGGCACGTGGCTACGTCTAGGCAGTATAGTATCCATATTAAAAGCGTTGCTTAGTATGGGACCATACAGTTGGAATATTAGTTTGGCACTTTAAATGCTTGAGTAAGGTAATTACCTCTACTCAAGAAGTAAAAACTGTTATCAAACAGTTTTTTTTTTATAAATATTGCGAGACTTACATACCAACCTGCATGGTGCCAAACTAAGCAACGCTCGTACTATGGATACCGTACAACGGACTCGGGATGACCTTAGTGACACCCAGAAAGCCAGTGAAAGTCCCGCCAAAATCGATCCAGCCGTTTTGGAGATTAGCCGGACAACAGACAATCATCCAGACATACAGACAGACGAATGGAAAGAGAGACAAAAATGTTTAAAATTTATATTTTGTTATGAGTACCGTATATAGGTACTTTCATATACTTTCTTTTCAAGGTGGTAGAGCCAAGCTGTAGCCAATTGACTGCAGCTCATATTATACGGGCTGGCTCGACCGGGGTAGTACCACCCTCTCATAGAAGATCGGCGTAAAGCAGCTATTACAGCTGCTTTTCGTACGATGAGTGAGAGAGCCGAAAGCCCAAACCCCCCAACTTCCCCTCCCTCCATTCCACTCCCCTACAGGTAGGCAATGTGCGAGCAATGTCTTTGGTATTGCAAGCATCTATAGGGTACGGTAACTGCTTAACATCGGGCGGGCCGTAAGCTTTTTTACAATGCAGTCCTATAAAAATAAGAATAATATGCATTTAGTAAAAAGCTGTTATTTTGACATTACGAACAGACATCTCAATATATTTTTTTAAGATGTTTTTTTTTTTTTTTTTTTATGTATCCGATCTAGTAATTTATTGGAATAGAAATAATAAAACAACAATACATATTCATGTATTGATTTTTATAATACTTATTGCCCTTTTTAAGGGTCCATTGCCTAATATGTAAGCAATTGCATACCCTTTCCCTGTTCGCTTTTATTGCCACTTAGATTCCGTTGCTAAGGAAATGTCTTATGACGAGAATTCTTTGTTGTTTGATATCTGTATTACTTTTATGGTTTTCCCTTCAGGTGGAGTTAAGGATGTGCTTTTGGGAAGATGAAAGCGAATTGAGTGTGTTATAAGTTATGTTTTAGGGTTCCGTAACTCAAAAGGAAAAGATGGAACTCTTAGAGGCACACGGAGCAACTTTAGTTGAAGAATCTAGCAACATAGTTGCCGAAACTATCATGGTTTTATGGTTTTGTGGCGGGTGCAGCCAACAGTTGCCGCGATTACCGCAATTGTTTTATATGAAAACAGCTAGTTGCGAGTTGCCAGTTGCCGCAAAAGTTGTCTGTGTGCATATCCCCTTATAGGATCACTTTGTTGTCCGTCTCTCAAGACGTATACAGCCCAAAGTACTGGTGTTAGAAACATTAAATTTTAATGGTTTCCACTATCCCAGTGACAAATTCCAAAAAGACCGTTTCCGAAATTTACCAGGCGGGAATCGAACCTGCAACCAACCGATGCAATGAGCCGAGCGGCCAACGCTCAAACAAACTAAAAGAAGAAATACAACATTTTCAGTAAACAACAGTACAACAATTCCAGTACGAACTTGAACCACTTATCGGTGTTCGTCCAATCAGCGAGTTGCTAACTTGCTACTCGTTAGCTTATTAACCCAGTCAACAGAACTTACTGGTTACTTCCGCTGATCAGGTAGTTACCTATTAATTAGACGTACGAACGAACGTGAATCGTAAGCTATAGGTAACTTGCTAACTGCCAACTCTGGCCGCTTTTGGTTAATTGAGATCAAGGGGGCTAATGATGCAACATTGCCAATGCAATTAAGTGTTCTGATTTTCTAGCCGGACCCTTGGCAATTCCGCAAAATTTCTGTAAAATAGTCACACATAAAATGTGTGACCGTTTAACGGAAATGTAGCGGATTTTATCAACCTGTGTTAAATATTATAGAAGTTATGGCATTGTGGCAGACCGGGACGGACGGACCACAGAGTAAAGACTAAAGAAAGAGGTGCCCTTATTAGATATATGTATGAAAAAAAACGTGGTCATTGTTTTTTCATTTTCATTGTTCTATCTACCGGTAAATAGTTGAACTACTCGCTTCGGTTTATGTCGATGTTAGTACTAGGCCGACCACTCGGCCGAGTTGCTTAGGGCCAGTCCCCTTAGTAATTGGTCCATGGGACGGACGGACAGACGGACGCATGGACAGACGGAATACGGTGGCGAACAAGCGTACGGCTCGCCTGATGTTAAGCAGTTACCGCAGCCTGCAATACCAAACTTGACTTTGTATTATCTACAGCCAATCTTAATACCTACCTACCTATATCATTTGGGTTAGTACAGTAGGTATACCTATCTGGATATCCCTATCAGGTTTATTTCCTCAACGTCCCTCAGAGAAAATCTACCTTCCAATGTTTCGGCCAATTGACTTTTACTGCGGGCAAGGGGAAAAATCTGTCCAACGAGTCCAACTCTTAAATAATTTTCCCTCGACTCCCAGCATCTGGCATCGGGGATTGGTCCAAGTATAAAACTAAAGCGATTGGTCTATGACTGAGGTTTCTTATAGCGTAGGACACGTGGGCAGACGGTCCACCTGATGATAAGGGTGTTAACCGTGGTCCATGGCCTCCGAGTCGGTGAACTAAAAACCAGTGGAAAACCAATCTGCTAACAGATGCCCAATTGATGGATGATGTACAATAAACAATTCACTAAGAAGACCGATTTTGGTATGTAGGTACCTACTAGAGTTAAAAATATTATTAGTAGACTAGCTTTTGCCCGCGACTTCGTCAGCGCAGAATTAAAAAAAATATGGATCCCGGATCCCGGATCCCGGACCCCGGTTCCCGTATCCCGGATCCCGTTTTCCACTATACATCATTTTGTTATATCTCAAAGGGTTTAGGCAGCGTTGTCGTTGAAAGCTCCCAGACGGCTTATTTTTTCCGACACCTCCAACAAATATCACCATATTTTAGCCAATGTATACAAAAACTTGATGAATTATATACTAAAACCTTCCTCGAGAACCATTCTATCCATTGGTGAAAACAGCATGAAATCGGTGCAGTAGTTTTTGAGTTTATCGCGAACAGACAGACAGACGCGGCGGAGGACTTAGTTTAGGTGTTTAGGCGGTGTTAGGTACCGTAAGCATATAGCTCCGATACCTCATGGATTCTCATGGACCTCATGGAGTCGGCGACTTAGGTAGGGTTATTTCGCTCGTTCTAAGTTACAGTTACCTAGCTCGGGGCCATCCATTACTTACGTCACACGTAAAGGAGGGGAGGGGGATCTCGCAAATGTGACCAGCTGTGACAAGGGGGGAGGGGTCTAAAAATCATGAAATTCGTGTGACGTAATTAATGGATTTCGTATCGATTTCTGGGTTTTTACACGACTGCCCAAAAAAATAAGAGTGTATATGTGTTTAGGGTTCATGTATGTATGTATGTTTGTATGTTTGTATGTGAGATTCTTTATTCCACCATAACTTATAAATGCCTGAACGGATTTCGATGTATGGGGTATCGTTAGAATCCTTACATCATTCCGGGTAACACTGGGTATATTATTTTTGAAAAAAATCAATATGGCGGAATTATGGCTCAACTTTAATATGTGAAAAAAAAATTTTTTTCTTCCATTATTACAATATGGGTATCAAATTGAAGGCCTTGATGAGCACAGTCCAAAACTGTAGAATTTATAGGCATAATTTAACATAGGTAGGGTGTACATGCAAAACAAATATATAATTTTTGGCTGCTGTCACTAAAATGCATAAAATAAAAATAAATAATTTAAAAAATTA
This sequence comes from Drymonia ruficornis, assembly GCA_947859195.1. Classification (NCBI taxonomy): domain Eukaryota; kingdom Metazoa; phylum Arthropoda; class Insecta; order Lepidoptera; family Notodontidae; genus Drymonia; species Drymonia ruficornis. The sequence goes on along the minus strand of OX401927.1, from coordinate 1,287,276 downwards.
AAAACACGACTGCCCTGCCAAAAAACGAACTAAAAAGTATAAAACAAGTGCAGTGTCATTGCAGTCGGGGGCCCTCTTAGATTAAATATGTTCCACAGAACGGTCCCCCGACTGCAATGACACTGCACTTGTTTTATACTTTTTAGTTCGTTTTTTGGCAGGGCAGTCGTGTTTTTAATTTTTTAAATTATTTATTTTTGATTCATGCATTTTGGACCTTCTTCATTGCACTTTTGATGCTTCGCTAGTCTTTTTTATCATAGAACTAGCTTTTGCCCGCGACTTCGTCCGCGTAGACTTAAAAATAAAAAAAAACCGGGCAAGTGACTTAAGACTTTTAGTAATTTTTAGTGCGCCAGGGTTTTTTAAGTCAGTATTTTCTTTTTTATAAAAATAATTTGATTTCACGATTTTTATTGGAGCCATACAAACTTTATCACGGTACCTAATTCGGTGAATGCGTGTTTTGGTAGGTAGGTATATAGAGCCAAAATCCCAAATCCCCCTCCCCTTCTCCACCCCTTTTCCTCCCCTCTCTTCCTTCTGCTCCCTCCCACTCCATTTCCCTTTCCCTTTCCCCTCCCCCTTCCACTTCCCCCTACCTTACGTCTTCCCCTTCCTCCCTCACCTACCCTATGCATACTAAGTTTCAAGTCAATCGGGTACAAACATATTTTTCTGCCGTACTTTTCTACCTTTAGTTTCCCCCTTTTGGGTGTTGATTTACGAAATGATTTTTTATGGGATCAAACTGAAGTAGTACCTACCATATTCAGCTCAGCTTATACCCCAATTATTTAAAATGAATAATCATAACCAATCTCGAGATATGGATGACTAAACATTCGCTGACCCCGCTCTCCCCTTTTCCTTCAAAATATTAAAAACGCTGAAACCCCAGTCTGATTATTTAAAATGAACAATCATAACCAATTTCGAGATATGGATGACTAAACATTCGCTGACCCCGCTCTCCCCTTTTCATTCAAAATATTAAATACGCTGAAACCCCAGTCTGATTATTTAAAATGAACAATCATAACCAATTTTGAGATATGGATGACTAAACATGCGCTGACCCCGCTCTCCCCTTTCTCGTCAAAATTATTAAAAATACGGAAACCCCAGTCTGATCAATTCAAATAAGCAATCATAACCAATATCGAGATATGGATGACTTATTAAAACATCCCTTGACCCCGTTTTCCCCTTTCCCGTCAAAATAACAAAACTCGACCACCCCTATACAAACTTTCACTCCACATTTCACCCCTTAGGGGTTGAATTTCCAAAAACACGAAAGAAATCTAAACACAAACTTTCATTCCCCTATTTTACCCCCTTAGGGGTTGAATTTTCAAAAACCCTGAAATTACTCTTTTTTATTTTTGAAAAGACACCTAATCACCAATTTAAGTAATTCTAACTTCAAAAATGACGGAACTTCCATACAAACTTTTATCCCCTATTTTACCCCCTTAGGGGTTGAATTTTCAAAAACCCTGAAACCCATATTTTTTTATTTTTCAAAAGACACCTAATCAGCAATTTAAGTAATTCTAACTTCAAAAATGACGAACTTCCATACAAACTTTCATCCCTTATTTTACCCCCTTAGGGGTTGAATTTCAAAAAACCCTTTCTTAGTACACCTCTACACATCAAGACAAACCCACCCTCCAAATTTCAAGTCCCTACGATCAGCGGTTTAGGCTGTGCGTTGTCTGTCAGTCAGTCAGTCAGTCAGTCAGTCAATCAGGACTTTGATTCTTATATATTTAGATATTAAATTACAATGAAACGCTACCACCTCACAACTTGTACCACAAAAAATCAGATAGTAACGATACCGGTTAAGTCCCGAGAGTACGCCGCTTACCTGTGCTATGTCCCCGGTCACTATGACCCGGTTCGACCGGGTGAAATACGGTGAACCGGACCACCTTTGACAACCGACCCGGTTAAACCGGTTAATACTGTTTTAGTTCGCAATTATACGTATATTGGAAACGCAAAGAGATTTTTAATCAACAATCTGAGTTTTACAAGGTTTTAGATGATAGTGGATTTTATTTGGTTACTTTAGAGCTGGGTTTTGGGTGTTTCAGCTGTTTGGTATTAGGTAATTTGCTTGGAATAGCAAAATAATTTAAATTTACCAAAAAAAATAACAGACTTCAAAAAAGCATGAAGTTTTGAATTAAATTCGTGAAATTAGGGGTAGAAGGCCACCTGAGACCAAATAACTTAATAATATAACTATTGAGTAGCTTTAAAAAAAGTTTTAAGTGAAGGCCGTTCTATGTTATTTTTTTTTCTGTGGGTAGTATATTTTAACAAAATAAATAAAGTGCTGCCAAAGAGTACTTATCTAATAGGTATTGAGCTAAATCTAAACTTATCTAGGTACCTACCTATAATTTTAGTTATTCTTAAAGCAAGGAAGGTATTATTTTAAGTTTTAACAAATTAAATTGTTTTTAGTTTAGAGATTGTAGAGAAGTATGAGGAATTTATCGTATTTTTTTATATACCTACCTATTTGACGAGTATCTATATATAAAATAATAATAACCTAATTTTTGTTATGATTAAAAAATGAGAATCATTGTTACATACATTTATTTTTAATGTTTAAGACAAATAAAGAATTTAACAGATAAAGATACACAATCTAATAATATCAAAGAACATTACTTTCCCGAGAATTCATTAATAGACTGAGTATTCGTAACCCGAAGTATTTTCCCCTGCCTCTCTCTCGGCACACCATGTTTAGCTAACATGTGCCTACGGACCGTCTTGATCGTTGAATACAAAACATTACACACGTTACACATATACATATAACTCCTCTCATGTATATTGTTACAATGCTCTAACATTTGATAGTGTTTGAAGAATTTCTTCGGACAATACGTACACTGGAACTGCCTATCCATATGACGAATTATATGGTTCTTCCAAATCGCTTTTCTACGGAACGACTTACCGCATTTCTCACAAGTGAATGGACGTTCCCCGGTGTGCAGTCTTATGTGTTCGATGAGGTCTAGCTTCCTCGGAGCTTTATACGGACAATGGTTGCATTGTAGATACGGACCTATTCCGTGTTTAGTGACCTGATGCATGTGCATTTCAATGAGTACGGGGAACGCTTTACCGCATTGGTCACAAATGAATCTGCAGTCCTGGATATTGTGACGGTCCATATGATGTTTGAACGTCATACGGTTGGCCAGAACTTTGTTACATATCTTGCATTCAATATCCCGTTGTGCTTTTCGAGATTTCTTAAGATACTTCTGATGATTCAAACGTTTCAGTTGACGTTTTGATATTTTATATTTGTCTTTAGAGACTAGTTTTCTCACTCGGTTTTGTTTGCGTGTTGGTTTTTTGTAAGTTCTCATTTCTGTGTTTGGTTCGGTGTCGACGATGTGTTGCATTGTGTCCAACATACTGTCAATTTCTTCGTTACTCGGATCGTTATTGTCAAAAAAACTTTTATTAACATCCTCATGGTTATTGTCTGCGAAGTTGTAGACAGTATCAACATGTATTTCCACTTTGTCTTTCGTATATTTCTGAACATTTTTATGACATAACTCTGCTAATTCTGTGACTTTTTTACTCTTATTTACAGTACTGGAGTCTTCTAAATTAGTTTCGTCATGGAAATAATGGTTATACATGACATATTCACACACAATTTCTTTAATATACTCGTCGGGGGTGTCTTTGTTTATGTATGGATTGATAAGTTTTTTGAGATTCTGATCCGTGGATTCACACCTCATTTTGAATAATATAGCGTGTTTAAGTAACAAGACACAGTTTTGGCACATCATATTAGGTAATTTATCGTCTTTTCGAAGAGAAACACTCGTTAAAATAGTAATCGCTTTACCGTAACAACTCAGTCCGTCGTCACTGGATTTTTCTGTCAATGATACCATATTTGTGGTGTTATTTTGTGATAAACACACACGGCAAATAATGTTGAACATTTTTTCGTAGCTGCCCATTGTGGAATTAAGGTTTTAAATGCGATTTTCATTAGAATTTGCACGAGATTCTCACAAAAAATTACATTGTTTTGTTTGACATTACCTACTCGACTTAACTCGGCTGTCACCTGTCAGAGCAAGGTATCTACGTTTCATTTCACGCACTTTGATTTGAATGCAATAATATTGTACGATTTTTTAAAATTATAAAACTTGCAATAATAGGTACTATTTCGAAGACGTTTAGTATTTTTTAAATTATTCTTCTCAATTTAATTAGGTATTTCTTATTTTGCTTTCGGTTGGAAAAACTCCTATAACTTGTAGTAACAGGTAGCTAATGTAATATTTACCTACCTGCATTGGTACTAAAATACCTAGGAACTGTATATTTTTGGATAGTTTTTTTATTTATAAGCCATCGTAATAGTTTTAGGTAGGTAGATAGGTATTTATTCACAGACTTTCATTCAAAAGAACATAAAATCATATAGTCTGTTAATAAATGAGATCGAATTGCCCTCCGCTGTGCGCATAATGGAGTTGGATTAACACTTATTTTAGCTACAAATAAATATAACTAATGGAATGGCCATTCATTGCCGTTTTATTGCGTACGTTAAAATTAATGTTAATTTTCTGGCGCTGACGTTTTTAGTTACGTGTTATCTACTTTACACCACATCATAAAATTCTACGTGGAGCCACTTTAGTGCCACTATGATGCTACTTTGGTGCTACTAAATGCATGGAACCTTAGTGTTAGTAGGTACTTCATTAACAATAATTAAAACTTAGTTTGGGTTGTGATCTGTACCTAATGCGTTTTCAGAAAAGTTTTATCCAATGAGGCCAATTAAATATCTCTAAAAAGTTTAAAACGTCTTACATAAATTAATTCGAACAGTTCATACTTAATTTGTGACTTTTATGATACCTACTATTAATAAATTCTGCGTCCAATTAATTTAGGAACATTTCATGAGTTTGTTTAATTAACGAAATCAAAAAGTTTTAAGTTCAGAAACTAAAACCGATGAACTTATACGGATTAAGGTCATCTATCAACTCGGCACCCGACCAGCACCGCCTCGTCGGTCGGCACCCACTAACTGAACCGGAAATAAGTGGACCTCGCGCTGACCACGCGCTGACCTCGCGCGGTTCACTGGTTGATCACGTGACGTTTATGGTGTAAAAGCAGCGTCCGCCCGCGGACCACCTGTCGACAACGAGTGTACGCCGAGCGGCGAGGCGGTGCTGGTCGGGTGCCGAGTTGATAGATGAGTGCCATTTAGGTAACGAACATTTTAATAGGTAAGGAAGAGCAAGTGCTAATAAAAATGGCTAGACATTATACCAGTTACTCCATGGACCAATTACTAAGGGGACTGGCCCTAAGCAACTCGGCCGAGTGGTCGGCCTAGTACTAACATCGACATAAACCGAAGCGAGTAGTTCAACTATTTACCGGTAGATAGAACAATGAAAATGAAAAAACAATGACCACGTTTTTTTTCATACATATATCGAATAAGGGCACCTCTTTCTTTAGTCTTTACTCTGTGAGTTACTCCAACAAGCTAACTAGGAACCTGTCAAATGTGACGTCACCCGCACAAAAAGGCGGTGGTGGTATGCGGGGGGTGTGGCGGGCGGGAAGCCGCAGGCGGTGGCGAGTGTGCGGGCGGTACGCGGGCGGGGAAACCGCATTCCATCCGAGTTCCTAGTTGGCTTGGTGGCGTAGTATATCTAATGGTTACAAATTAAGCGAATCATGAATGATGGGTACCTAACATACAATAAAGTGGGAGCGATCCCAGTCACACCCAGACCAGGGAAAAGACAGTTTCTGAAGAAGAATTCCTTCTCGAAGCGTATTTACGCCTTTATAAATAAATTAGCTGATGCCCGCGTGGAAAGTAATAAAATGGATATAGTATCTTATCCTTTAGAGATAGACATATGCCATCGCCGACTTTTCTGTGGACCTATAAAAGATACACAATTCCACTACACATTATTTTGTTATATCTCAAAGGGTTTAGGCAGCGTTTTCGTTGAAAGCTCCCAGACGGCTTATTTTTTTCCGACAACTCCAACAAATATCATTATATTTTAGCCAATGTATACAAAAACTTGACAAATTATATACTAAAACCTTCCTCGAGAACCACTCAATCCATTGGTGAAAACAGCATGAAAATCGGTGCAGTAGTTTTGGAGTTTATCGCGAACAGACAGACAGACGCGGCGGAGGACTTTGTTTTGTAATATGTAGTGATAGTGAAGTAGGTACCTAGCTACTTACTTCCATTCAATGTTACATAACGCTTCCTACGCAGAGTAAAAAAAAAAACAGTACAAAAGGTAGAAATCCAAAAATCCCGTGAAAGATACAAACATTCATCCCGTAACCTTGGCTAAATCCGAAAATCCGGGAATCCGGATAAAAAGTCACCTTTGAGACGGTCGCGCACTGGGCCGATCGGGTCCGTGATAAAATTCAATGAATTTTCCACGTGAGGTGTTTTTGTACATTCATGTGCAATGCCTCTTTGCTTTTCTATAGGGATCCTTTAGGTAAGTCATTTCTGTTAAGTATAGTGAATGGCAGTCTACTACACCACCAAGCCAACTGGGCACTCGGGTATAAATATCAAATTATAATAAGTCAATGATTCCGCGGTCTGTCCACAACGTAGGGAGCCTGGACCAATGCCTGGGCACTCCTGTGGTAGCTCCCACTACGTTGTGGAAGGACTGCGGAATCATTGACGAATTATGATTTGATATTTATACTCGAGTGCCTAGTTGGCTTGGTGGAGTATAAGCGCCAAGCGGCGCGCCCGAGCAATCATTTTATTATCTACATCTACACTAATATTATAAAGAGAAAAGTTGTGTATGTATGTCAGTAGTCAGAGCTGATTGCTCGAGCAGCGCTCGCCTCTTTTAGACGCACCCATTGGTAGGGTGCGGCGGTTAAGAGCTTGTAGAAATTAAAGGAAGCGTATTTCCTTAACACCATAATTCGTATCGATGATTTAATAAAAAGTAAGTTTAAAAACTAAAACCCGACTACGGAAAAAACGCGCTCTAAAAAGTATGAAACAAGAAAATATTCTCATCTAGAGGATAGCCGTGGTCCGTGTAGGTCTTTTAGGGCCAAATGGCATATGAACACGGACCACGGCTATCCTCTAGATGAGAATATTTTCTTGTTTCATACTTTTTAGAGCGCGTTTTTTCCGTAGTCGGGTTTTAGTTTTTAAACTTACTTTTTATTTAATTATTTTGGAGTTATAGGTAACAATATATATATTTTTGAAATGTGCTCATCAAGCTCATTCATTTGATACCCCACACGGTTTCATTAAAAAATGTTTTTTTTTTAGTTCATGACATTATGTCCTCTAGAGGGCGCCATATGCAATTTTATGTGTCGTCACATAGCCTATAACCAGCGCGCCATTAAGCCGCTTCTGACGATACCTCATTTGTCAAATTACGACAAGTAGTTTGGAAGTTAGGTGGGAACAGATGCACATACATACATACATACATACATACATACATACATACATACATACATACATACATACATACATACATACATACATACATACATACATACATACATACATACATACATACATACATACATACATACATACATACATACATACATACATACATACATACATACATACATACATACATACATACATACATACATACATACATACATACATACATACATACATACATACATACCGGTCAAAATCATAACGCCTCCGTAGTCGCGTAATAATTGTATGATAATAGTAGTCTAAAACGAATAACATAATATTAATAAGAATTGGTCTGCATCAAATAATTTATACATTTTATAAAATATAGTAAATAAAATACCCTTGCTTGGTGTAATATCCGGAATTATATCCGGATATACTTACAGTTTATTTACAAGCGTCACTCATATCGATTTGAAAATGTAAAAAAGTAAGTTTAAAAACTAAAACCCGACTACTGAAAAATCGCGCTTTAAATAGTATGAAACAAGAAAATATTCTCATCTAGAGGATAGCCGTGGTCCGTGTAGGTCCTTTAGGGCCAAATGGCATATGAACACGGACCACGGCTATCCTCTAGATGAGAATATTTTCTTGTTTCATACTTTTTAGAGCGCGATTTTTCAGTAGTCGGGTTTTAGTTTTTAAACTTACTTTTTATTTAATTATTTTGGAGTTATAGGTAACAATATATATATTTTTGAAATGTGCTCATCAAGCTTTTTCATTTGATACCCCACACGGTTTTATAAAAAAATGTTTTTTTTTTAGTTCATGACATTATGTCCTCTAGAGGGCGCCATATTCAATTTTATGTGACGTCACATAGCCTATAACCAGCGCGCCATTAAGCCGCTTCTAACGATACCTCATTTGTCAAATTACGACAAGTAGTTTGGAAGTTAGGTGGGAACAGATGCACATACATACATACATACATACATACATACATACATACATACATACATACATACATACATACCGGTCAAAATCATAACCCTCCGCCGTAGTCGGGTAAAAATACCCGGATTTGCAACAATCCGGATAAACCACACTTATATCCAGATACTTCAGTGTTCAACGACCTTTTGTGTGTTTGTTTGTTAGCAAGCGTTGCTCGTTATTTTGATTTACACTGACAATAGGACCACTCCTAGCATATTTATGCTACGTCTGTTTCCTGTACCGTAAAATACATGTTGAGGGCGGAATAATGATGAATATCAGTAAATACATATCACGCCTATATCCCACGGGGGTATGCAGAGACGACTGACTGCCACATGCTACGATTATGACACACGTCGTTTGCTTCATCCACATTCATACATCTTATCATGCAATGCGTCAGTTGAGGGTGCTACGGACTTGGCCTTTCTGGAAAAGACCATTCATCTGGCCGTAAAAAGTTCTCCTTGGGTGCCTTCATCCGACGCATCCACTTAATTTCGCTCCATATATCTGTTTCGTCAGTCGACTTTCACTCATCCTCTCTACATAGCCAACCATATCGCAATTTGCCCTGGTCTGGGTGTCACTGCCATCGCCCCCAGTACATAGCAAGGTACTCATAGGAAAAAAAGTGTTAGTCTGACGATATTTATAATAGGCTTAATCCAAAGTCATAAGTCGCATAGGAGAGTTATAGCGAGTTTGTTTTCTGTTAGTTAAGCCTGTTTGACGAATAGTTTCTAACACTGAAGTAACTTGTACGTAGGGATTACTGTTCAAGGGAAAAGTATTTCTACCAGAGTTACAGTTCGGTTAGCCGTTGTTACGAACGGGAAACTTTTAGTTACGGGTTAGTTATTTATAAACTAATTGCTGGTGGTAGAACCAAGCTGTAGCCAATTGACTGCTGCTCATATTGGGCTGGCTCGACTGGAGTAGTACCACCCTCTCGCAGAAGATCGGTGTTAAAACTCTTACAGCTGCATTTAGTGAGTGAGAGAGACGGAAGCCTACCCCCTGGTTAGGTACTGAAACGTTTAGATTTTATTAGTCAAAATATACTCACGAATAAAATGTATAATAAAAACGGATAAATACACACTAATACCCTAACTCACCCGGATAAACCCCGGAAACCGCGTAATATCATATTTTCCGGATAGGTACAACCGGAATAGGCTATTGCGGGCTTAAGTAATTGGAAATCCTACCCGGGCAGGTACACATCCGTCTACTACGGGTCGGTCACGCATGAACTCTAATAAACCCGGATTATCCGCTTACCCGATTATATTATTTTCTTTGATTTGTGATTTTTACTGTCAAGTATTTCGGAAAATAAATGTTTTATGAAAATAAAAAATAAAATAGTTAACTTGGATCTCGGTCCGCCACATACTCCCACCACTGTTACTCCTGTAAGCCAGGATCGACAATGGTGTCGAATGTTGACGCCGAGTTTTGACCCTCGACGAGTCCCGGGGAAAAGCTAACTTATCTTTAAACCTGAATTCATTTAACGAAAAGAAATAATAAACAGTTGCGAAAAAATCCCAAATGTTCAAGTTTAACACTTTAGCAGAAGCGCAACGAAGCGGCAACAACATTAACGAACTGAATAGAGAATTTTGCTGCGCTCTGTATCATGCGAATTTGACCGCACTAAGGCCCGTATTAATAAATCTATCTCAAAATTAAGATCGAACCTGAGATACCTACTGTTTTTGACCGATGTTCCATACATTACGATTAATCGTCAAAACTGCAACTTAAGATTGATCTCAACTTTGAGATTCGTTTATTAATACGGACCTTAGCGGTGTGCCACCCACCCGGAAAAAGTCACGCCGCGCCGCTATAGTGCGGTTAAACCTATACAAATTACGTTTTATACCGCGACGCCGCCTCGCCTCGTAAGTGCGGTTTAAGATGTTAACAAAATATCAATAACTTATTTACACATTCATCCAAAAATCGCCGCCTGCAAATGACAAACAAATCTCAGAGCCATTCAAATTCAGGGAAAAGGAATTCCCTTCGCCCTCCGACTTTACCAGTTAAATGTCTTCAAAAGGACTGGGTACGTGATTTGATTCACAAATGTACACCAATAGCGTGGTCTTATTGTGACGCGGGATGTATTTCTTTATCCGTAAAATATTGTGATGTGGACACATGTTTTGGAAAGGTTTGCTGTGTTGACAGACTCAGGGTCTTATTTATAAAATATGGCTGTCATCCCCAAGTTTTGGAATGATTTTAATAGATGTTCAGGATGAATATGCTTCTTCATCTTTTTCTTCTTCTTCTGCGGGCGGTGTCCATAAATCGACGTCTCAATTAATAATAATAATAATATCCTGGGACATTTTTGTACACACGGTTACCTGATCCCAAACTAAGCAGAGCTTGTACTATGGAAACCAGATCACTGATATTACTACATATACTACTTTTTTATTTGTAAATACATACTTAATATACATATACACCCAGACTCGGGACATACAGACATGTTCATGCACACAAATGCATGTCCCGGGTAGGAATCGAACCTACGACCTGCAGCGTGAAAGGCGCCTCCGCGCCAACCACGCTAACGGGCCCGTCAAATGCACCTGTTTTGTGTGTTGGAGGATGGTGGGCCGGTTACACCAGCCATCCGAGCTCCACCAGGAAGTTCCCCAGCTTCTTGACGTCGCCGAAGACCTCCTGGAGGCTACCCGGTGAGCCCAGGTAGTTCGCCCTGTAGGTTGCAACTCCGCTGCACTCTAGCAGCACGTGAGTGGCTGTCTCTTCTGCCTCCATGCATGCTTTGCATAGGGGGCTGTCCGTGATACCTAGGTTAAAGAGATGTCTGTTAAACTTGCCATGACCTGTCAGTGCGCATGTTATAATATGAATATGCTTACTACTCCACCAAGCCAACTAGGAGACTGTTAAATGTGACGTCACCCGCACAAAAAGGTAGTGTCGATGTCCGGGAGGTGTGGCGGGCGGAAAGCCGCAGGCAGTGGCGGGTGTGTGGTCAGCATGCGGTCGGGGAAGCCGCATTCCATCTGAGTTCCTAGTTGGCTTGGTGGTGTAGTATACATTATTAACACAGATTCTTGGAACGTAGTTCTGCGGTAGGAGTTGCCTGGTAGAAATCGTCACGTAAGGAAAAAGCGTTCCACGCTCTTGAGACGTTGACTGGCGTCATTTGTATAATTATCGGAGGATAAAAATGTCTAGTGAATTAACAAATATTAAAAAATATTATTAAAAAATAAGAAAAGGTGCGATGGAACGTGTTTTGTGAGCCTACAAAGAAATAATTACCTACATAAACACACTCACAACGGCACACAATAATACACAATACATCGATACAAACTTCTTCTTTCTAGCCTTATCCCATTATGAGGGGTCGGCTTTCATTCTACCCTGATTTGGCTGATCAACGATATTTACACGGAGTGAAACACACTAGCACTTAATTAATCCAATGTCCAGAAAATTTTCTATTTTAATACCGTCAGAGAGCATTTAGCAGTTTGATTCCACACGGGTCACTTAACTCGAAAAAGGAAATTCGTCCAACAAAACCCTCGCTTAACTAGATAGAATGAAAAAACCGCAGCGCATCGGGTATTTCCTCTTTGGACTGTCAAATGGACCCAGTTGAAGGAATTGGGTCAGTGGATCGGCCATATTACCGGTATTCGATGTTATGGTACCTATAAAATGATTAGGAATTTTGTATATTTATAAAAAATATGGATTAGTGTCGAAGACCTGTCAAAAGTAACTTATGATTGTAACCATTAGGCCGCGCTCACTTTGGATGCGTTTTCGTCCGAATTTTACTCGTCAATACACGTACGAACAACTACTACGGGAGTGCGCACACTGGGTGCGAGTTGGTCGTACGTGTACGTAACTTGCACCCAGTGTGCGCACTCCCGTAGTACTTGGAAGGTCGGGATCATTCGTGTTGTTCGTACGTGTATTGACATGTAAAATTCGGACGAAAACGCATCCAAAGTGAGCGCGGCCTTATGCGGTTACGAAATAATATTTATCTCTATACCTCCACCTCGATCGAGGTAGTACTACCAGAAGATCGGCGTATAGCTATTACAGCTGCGTGTCGTACGATAAGTGAGAAAGCCGGAAACACAACCCCCTTCAGGTCGGCAACGTGAAAGCGATATCTTTGGTATTGCAAGCATCTATAAGCTACGGTAACTGCTTAACATCAGGTGGGCCGTACGCTTGTTTGTCACCTTAGTCATATAAAAAACCCTACCCTAAAAACACGATATTAATAAAACATACCTATTATAATGTTCGCAATTAAAATACACAAATCTGTACAAAAATACAAATACCCGGATAAAAGATTAATGATCCGGATATGATTACTTTACACTCGGATTAAAGTCATTTAAAAATGTGTGTCATCAAAAACAATTCTACAACAAAACAAAGACAATACCCGAAATTGTTTTATTCGCCACAATCAACTAGCAGAGACAACAGAATTGTTTTAACGTTATTTAGCGGGTTCTGTTAATTAATATACACTGAAAATCCACCTGAATAGAGAAATACACTGAGCCCTTTGTCACGGTGACACACGGTTCGATAGGATAGCTGGCATCTATACAAATAAATAAAATTATAGTATTTGTTGATAATATCGAAATAACAGCTCTATACTAAATGCATTATGAAACTTGAAAGTATACGGTACTTATATAAAAAATGCCATTTTTAAATGGTTTTTCTGTCTGTTTGTTCTGGCCAATCTCTGAAACAGCTGTACCGATTTTGACGGGAGTTTCACTGACAGATAGCTGATGGTATGGGGTGTAACTTGGGCTACTTTTATTTTAGCAAGCATTATTTTTTTTTTGTTATTTTTGTGTGTACGAAGTTGCGGGCGCAGCTAGTTGTTAGGTAGGTAATATGCTCGATGTTGTTCAGGTTTGAGTAAGGCCAGAGGGTCTACTCCTTTACAAACGAAAACGAAATTTCAGAAGAAATTCGCGTATTTCCTACTACATTTCTCATTGATTCCGACATTTCTTACGAACGAAAATTGTTTGACGTCTTCGTCGTCGTCGAATCTAAACGACAAACAATTTTCGGACGGATAACTTCGTCGTTTTAAATAGCAAGTTAGTTTGCGAAGGCAGCCGGAAGCCAAAAAAAAATTAGATTAAAAATATTATAGGTAATACTCGTTAGCCAACTTATAAAGCAATGTGTCATTACAAGAATGTCTCAAGGTGAATCGAGGGTAGCTCGGATCCCTTGACAGTTTAATCCCATTTAATATACTAAGGGTACGAGCGACAGCCCTGAATAATACGCATACATATGAGGGATGCTTAGTTCAACCGTGGGAACCCTGAAGTCGCAAGCGCGTAGAGATTGTTTGCGGTGGCTCAAAGTTTAAGTGCCTAAGTAGCTAAGTACTTGTGCGAATTTATAAGTATTATTCAGCCCTACTAATATCGTATGAGGAAACTAAATTTATAGAACCTTGAAGAGCTTTGGAGCTGTTAGGAATAAGTTCTGTTATTTGGAGTCGGTGCTTAGAACTTAGCAGACACCGACTCCAAATCATGTAATTAATTCCTAGCCTTGATGATGTAACGTCACGACTTTTATCCCCATTTGGGGGTTGTCAGAGGCTTGAGTGGCCATACAGCACCACATTGTGGAGGTATTAACCAACTCAAAGCCCACGTTTCACCAGATAGTCAGAACCTTACGTGACAGGTGGTGAACCTTGTCGCCGTGTATACAGGAACGAACTATTATTACCTAATCCCGAGGGATAGGTAGGTGGGTATGTTTTTCAGTTAAACATTTATTAATTCTGAGGCGGTACGAAGTTCGCTGGGACAGCTAGTCTACAATAGAAACAAACAAAACTAACTTCGCTGTTAAATGATTGGTATCACCGCAAGTTGGTTAATAATCAGAATTGTTATTGTGCGTCGCCCGTCAAACGCAGCGTGGCCGCATCATTAACTGCGAAACTCCAACTAGTGTTGTCCCGGAGGCAATTTCACGGGATTCAACGCGGGATTCACCGCGGGATTGGCGCTGAAATTGTCCGGGAACTATGCTTGGAGAGAGTGACAATAAAATAAGCACCTTTATAGAATGTTATGATGGACTTACACTGGCATTACAAATCACTTTTATTCCTAGAAGAGCTTTGTAAAACCGCTTTAAACTTGCTAAAAATCTCTTTAAATTCAGCAGTTACCGTAGCCTAGATGCTTGCAATACCAAAGGCATCGCTCGCATGATACCGACCTGAAGGGGAGTGGGACAGAGGGAGGGGAAGGAGTTTGGGCTTTCAGCTCTCACTCATAGTCCGAAACGCGTAATAGCTACTTTACGCCGATCTTCTGTGAGAGGGTGATACTACCCCGGTCGCCAGCCCATATACATGAGCTGCAGTCAATTGGCTACAGCTTGGTTCTACCGCCAATACCGACACCGAGTCGCTTAGCCAATGAACTGTCGCTGTAGCTTTTTATTATTCTTACTGACGCTCTGATTTCTCATTGGTCGGTTGATTCTGATCGACCAATCAGAGGGCGCCCAGTTTGGGTCATAACACACCGGGTAGCCATGGCGACGTCGCCAGCCACCGTAGCCAACTATTCGTATTGAAATGTATGGGAGGTAACACACCTCGCGACGAACTGGCGACGTCGCCAGTCAATACAAATTGTTTGGATACGTGGCCGGTGACGTCATGGCGACCCGGTGTGTTATGGCCCTTGGCTTCAGTCCCGGAGTAATCCCGTTTTTGACATCACTATTTTAGAAAGTCCCTTACTGAAAGTTGAATCTCTCAATCGCGCCCCCGAGGGCTTAGAATTACTAGACCCTGATTTAATATACGAACATGATCGCTCTCGTGGACTTAGTTATGAACTAGTTTGTTAGTTTAAGGGTACCTTGAGAAACTAAATAAGTCCTTGAGGTAAGCACGAGTAGAATAATTTCATAAATACCTACGTACCCATTGTTTTGACATTTTCAGGATTCCGTGCTTCAAAAGAAATAGTTCATTTAGTGCATCCAGATGCTTCGCATGCCTCGCTCATGACATGGCTGCGTCTATACATCAGGAGCACGCCGCGCGCGAGCACTCAGTTTAGACGTCGGAACTCATAGACATACCACTTATCCCACTAATATTATAAATGTGAAAGTTTAGATGGATGGATGGATGTTTTTTTGTTACTCAATCACGCCAGAACGGCTGAACGGATTTGGATGGAATTTGGCACAGAGATAGATTATAGTCTGGAATAGCACATCGGCTACTTTTATCTCGGTAAAATTTCCGGTTCCTGTGGGATTTTAAAGTTAACGCGGACGAAGTCGTGGGCAGAAGCTAGTAATGACATAATTTATGAGTGTTCGGGCAAGGCATGCGCGGCATATGGACAAACCAAGACGCTTGTTTCGTTCAAATATTTGTTATTTTTGTAACGTAGAAACTTAATCAATATTTAAATAATAGCTATGTATAATAACATTTACTTATGGTATTTTGAGTTCGATAATTGGTACTAATTTTGCTACCTATTCAAACAATCTCTCGATGTATTTTTTTGAAGGTGGGAATAAACATATTTTATAATATGAAATAGGGTACCCCAGATTTTAGGTAGCCTTCTAAGTAATTCTAAGCTTTCTAATGTCTAAGTAATTAAATATTAATTACTTAAAGTGCTATTGCTAGCATCACAATTAGATTTATTATTTATTTTTCAGTAGCTCTAGGGTTATACTTGAATCACTAATCGCATTTACCTAAAACATTTGTATCGCAAATTATTATTTATTCGGATGACCGATTCTGCCCGCCATTCCTATGGAGCAATCGGCAAGAAACTCCAAGCAAACACCCAAGGAAATACAGTAAGACCCCTGTCATTGTTTGCTGTTATTGGGCGCTTTTACATTGGCCGATACCGACATCGGCCCGATATCGACCTGCGGGGCTATTACGTATGTCAGTTGACAACTGGCTTCGGTTGTTCACCGAACT
This sequence comes from Drymonia ruficornis, assembly GCA_947859195.1. Classification (NCBI taxonomy): domain Eukaryota; kingdom Metazoa; phylum Arthropoda; class Insecta; order Lepidoptera; family Notodontidae; genus Drymonia; species Drymonia ruficornis. The sequence goes on along the minus strand of OX401927.1, from coordinate 1,270,666 downwards.
TTGATGGTAAATTAGAATGACATAACATTGGTATTACGTATTTCTTCCAGGGCTAACCTAACCTAAACTCACTGTACCTTGATATCCATTCACCGAAATACGTAATACCAATGTTATGTCATTCTAATTTATCATCAAAGTTCGATGAACAACCGACGCCCGTTGTCAACTGAGATACGTAATAGCTCTACAGATACCGACTCTGATATCGGTCCGATATCTTTCCGATACACAATACGCGGTACTGAAAAGTTTCTCAATTAACCAGTCGTTCGCGACAGGCATGTCGGGTCACGCGCTAATAATTGCTAATGAATTACTAACCGCTTTACCTCGCCTAGTTTGGCTTAGCCATGAGCCAAAACGATAATGTAACTATGTAACTGATTGCTGGCCCTTCCCTGTCTAGAGTGTAGGTTGGCTCGCCCTTTGCCTCGCACGTAGAGATGGGAAAATGCCCGGGCGTTTTGGGCAAATTGGGCATAATGCCCATCTCCTAGAGATGAGAAAATGCCCGGGCGTTTTGGGCAAATTGGGCATAATGCCCATCTCTACTCGCACGGCATGTGACTGAGGCTGCATTGCGTGCCGCGCGCGGAATGTGGATGAGCAGACTTGCGTGGCATGTGTGTGTTCTGGACCTCGCTATTTAAGTTAGTTAACCGTTTCTTTTAAGTAACAGCTTTAAATGGATTTTACAGAATCAACGAGACGTGTTTGACTGTCCCGAAACCGACATTAGAGCGACTTTGCAACCAGAAGATTATAAAAAACGAGTGAATAGGTCTGACGTCGTTATTCACCGATATCGATATCGGATCGGTATCGGTATCAATATCGGGTCGGTATCAATATCCGGTCGGTATCGTTATCGGGTTGGTATCAATATCGGGTCGGTAACGATATCGGGTCGGTATCGGTATCAATATCGGGTCGGTATCTATATCGGGTCGGTATCAATATCCGGTCGGTATCGTTATCGGGTTGGGGTCAATATCGGGTCGGTAACAATATCAGGTTGGTATCGGTATCAATATCGGGTCGGTATCAATATCCGGTCGGTATCGTTATCGGGTTGGTATCAATATCGGGTCGGTAACGATATCGGGTCGGTATCGGTATCAATATCGGGTCGGTATCTATATCGGGTCGGTATCAATATCCGGTCGGTATCGTTATCGGGTTGGTATCAATATCGGGTCGGTAACGATATCGGGTCGGTATCGGTATCAATATCGGGTCGGTATCTATATCGGGTCGGTATCAATATCGGGTCGATATCTATATCGGGTCGGTATCAATATCCGGTCGATATCTATATCGGGTCGGTATCAATATCCGGTCGGTATCGTAATCGGGTTGGTATCAATATCGGGTCGGTAACGATATCGGGTCGGTATCGGTATCAATATCGGGTCGGTATCAATATCGGTTCGGTATCGTTATCGGCTAATGTGAAAACGCCCATTGATGGCACCCATAGCATTGTTGCCTCAATTAATTACAACGGGGAGGAAAAATTAACTTTCCTTAGTTATATTTTGGGGAGGAAAGCATTTGTTTGGTTTGTTTCGCGAGTTGATTGGGTAAGTTAATTTGTATTCATTGTTTTCGAAGGAGAGCAAAGTTTGAAGTATTTGTAATTAGGTTGGTATATTTCGCTGAACCAGTGACCGTGGAAATAGGTCCTAAACTTCTTCTTATCGTATGGTTATTGGCCAACCTGGTGTCAGAGCTGTTCAAGCCGCCCGAAGGCCTCTGACAAGGCTTAACGACTGCTGCCTAGATGACAACGGGACCGACTTTTTACGTGCCCACCGAAGCACGGAGACGCTCAGTTCAAATGCCACTAAACGGTCACCCATCTCTGTCTGACCTTGCCGAGGGTTGCTTAACCTCCGATCGTTTACCGATCAGTGATTGCAGCTGGCTATGAGCGTCTGACCGTTATAATAGGCGCCTATTAAAATTTAGGTGTAATAGTGCTCTTCTGCCTATACGATCGACAAGTATAGGTAACAGGGTGATCCAAAACTCATGAATAATAATTTAGGTATAGTACGTTTTTTTATACTTGTCCTATTTGATAAGCAAAGATGGCGTCCAGCGGGGCGATTGCGTAACTTTTTTGTCAATGTTTCAATTGGTTTCGTTCCTCCTGTGTCAATTATATACGAAACCAATTGAAACATTGACAAAAAGTTACGCAATCGCCCCGCTGGACGCCATCTTTGCTTACCAAATAGGACAAGAATAAAAAAACGTACCCTAGACACCCACATGTTTTTTTTATGTGACCAAGGTGACAAATAAGTCCGCCCGCCTGATGTTAAGCAGTTTCCGTAGCCTATACCGAGTGTTTCAAAAGTACAAAATAATTAATTAACTTACATTATACGGTAGCTGATATACATGCTGAGTGAAAACAAACTATTCGTAACTATGATAGTTTCTGAGTTATGAGCCCTGAAATATTTGTGACAACTTTCGTGTCGCGGCCTTAGGACACATCGAATTGCCTAGAAACCAGTATAAACTACATTGAGGAGTAGCAACCACTAAATATATAAAAAAAAAACTGTGAAAATTTGACATAGACTTGAGATATTTCAATGTTTCGAAAATGGTGGTTTTTTTTTTTTTGAAAAAAGTGTTCGAGATTCAGTATTTTTTTTTTTAATTTTATTATATTTCCGATACTCATCCAAACCCCCAGCCCCCCTAGACAAGTGGCATGAACGCTAATCGAATAGAATAGACTTCACAATGTATGGAAATGACATTACAAGTCGCTATGTAGATCACGTCATGTCATTTCCATACATGAAGCGTAGCGATTTGAAGGGACGCTTATAGACGATAGCCACTTTTCTAGAGGGGCAGGTACCTATTATTTCGCCCTTTTGAAAAAAAATGTAATGTAACGTCACGACTTTTATCCCCGTTCGGGGGTAGTCAGAGGCTTGAGTGGCCATACACTACCACATTGTGGAGGTATTAACCAACTCAAAGCCCACGTTTCACTAGATAGTCAGAACCCAACGTGACAGGTGGCCCTGTAAAGTGGGAGTAGGCATGCACAGCTTTCTATGCTAGTTTTTGTTTATTTTTATTTAAATACCTTATTTTGTTTTTTTTTTTACTCATACTGTGTTAATGCATGCCTGCTCACATAGCGTTACTGTTTGAAAATGTATACAATTATTCTTTTGAAAAGAGTAACCATTGAGTTTCTTGCCGGCTCTTCTCAATGGAAGCAACATTACGAACCGGTGGTAACGCTAAAATATTGTTTATATTGACTATTTATAAATGCTCTAATGAGCTTACATGAATAAAAACCTTTGACTTTGACTTTGACTTTTTGAAACACTTGCATATACCCCGGTTTATGAAAACTTGAAGTATTTTGTACATACGATCTCAAAATCGATTTCGATTTCAAGATTAGCGCCCCACCAATTCCGTTCCCCCTAAAATGCCGTGTGGATATTTAATCAAAATTCATAGGGAGCTATACACCGGAGGCGATGAGCCGGCGGCATAATGAAATTCCATAAGCCGGACCTTTTTGAGCGATGACGTTTTACGTGCCCCATCAATTTCCTTGTAAAAATAAAAGGGTCTCGTTCTTGCTGTCTTGTACAAACAAATACCCGGGGTGTTGTGACACTTGAACCCTTAGACCCCTTAAGTGGTCCATGGTTACACTCTATAGGTACTAGAGGGTCCATGGATACTTACCATCGTTACCTAATAATTGTAAAAAAAACAGTGATAGCCGATTAAGCATGCGTCTTGCGGGCGTCTTGGGTTCAAACCCCGGCTCCTCTGGATTTTTCGAAATCTATGTGCGTATCGTAAATTTAATATGATTATCACTCGACTTAGCGACTGTAGCCTAGGGGTGAACAGGTTGGGCTAGCAATCAGAAGGTCCCAGGTTCGATCCCCGGTGGGGCATGCACCAATGGATGAATTTTCATCTATGTGCATAATTTACAGTTCGCTGACGGTGAGGGAAAACATCGTGAGGAAACCTACCTATCCCTCGGGATTAGGTAATAGTCAGTTCCTGTATACACGGCGACAAGGTTCACCACCTGTCACGTTGGGTTCTGACTATCTGGTGAAACGTGGGCTTTGAGTTGGCTTAATACCTCCACAATGTGGTGGTGGATGGCCACTCAAAACCTCTGACTACCCCCTAATGGGGATAAAAAGTCGTGACGTTGTATTGTATTGTTTTGTATCACTCGCTTACTGTGAAGGAAAAACAGCGTGAGGAAACCTGCATGTCTTACACATGTGAAATCCACCAACCCGCACTAGGCCAGCGTGTTGGATTATGGCCTGAATCCTCCTCGCATTGAGGGGAGGCCCGTGCCCAGGAGTGGGACGTAAAAAGGGCAAAAAAAATGTTAATGATAAAATTAATGGTAAGTGTGTATGCGTAATAATGGTGACGGATAGGTTAAATTGGGTGACAAATTATCAAATTTTGGTGATAATGGATTATAATATGCCTAATTAAGGTGATAGGTATTATTAGGTAATAATGGTAAGTTTCCATGGACGTTCTACGTATATGTAAACCACTGTCACCCAATTTAGATCACCTGTCACCATTATTAGGCATATTATAATACATTGTCACCCAAAATTAGATTATTTTTCACCCAATTTAAAGTATCCATTGTAATCCCAATTAGGCAATTTATCACCCAATTTTGACCAACCGCCACACGTTCAAAGCTGCAAAAATTTATGAGATATTTAATATTTCAAAAATATTATTTCAGAATATAACTAAACAGATTTGGTACTTAACAATATATGAGTTCATACCTACTTATACTTTGGTACTGAATTTAATATTAGGATGTAGTTATCCCCAATCTAGGCCAAAACATCAGTCACAAATACCTCATCAATTTTCGCTTACGTAGCAATATTATAACATTGTTAAGGTCAGCCAAGCGCAGAGGGAGAGGAGATGAGGAGGAATAGCGTGGGAGAGAGACAAAAGAACACAAATGATCACTACGTCGGCGACGCTAACAACTTCGTCGGCGTGCAAACAAGAACAGAGTAATATGGAGTCGCATTCGATCTAAAAATTATTGAAATAAAACTGATACCAACTTGTGTCTAAAATATTTGACTTCTTATCGTATGGTCACTGGGTATCCTGGTGTCATGGTTGTTCATGGCTTAACGACTGATTTCAAGATGACAATAACCGGGATCAGACAGAATGTGCTGTATTATAATAAGAATAACATTTAAAATCAGACAGATTAATATACTCGTATTAATACGTTAAGCAATAACATTATTTTAGGAGGAGCCTCCACTCGGCCTTGGCTTGTTAACCTCCAAATTTATAAACCAGGTAAATTGTAGCGTGGGTAGGCCTCCCACAAGGTGGACCGACGACCTGGTGAAGGTCGCGGGAATCCGCTGGATGCGGGCAGCGCAAGACCGGTCATTGTGGCGAACCTTGGGGGAGGCCTATGTCCAGCAGTGGACGTCTTTCGGCTGAGATGATGATGATGATGAAATTGAATGATAGTAGGGGAAGCCAACAAGATTGAACTCCGTTAGTCAAGAATCAGCCTATCGTCTGGTCACACACTACAAAAACATTTACTTACAGAAATTTTACGAAGTTCGGTCAGGAGGACTATAATTAAAATCGAGATTAAAAACGCGACTCCACGCCTTCCTCTGTTCGTACTGTCGTTTCAATAATTACGGCAACGCAGACTCCCTGTGTTTTAAGATCTAAGAACTAGACGCTACCGGGCCCGGCGCTCGACTGATGAAAATTTACTTAGGATACTTTGTTTCAGAGTAAATAGCATTGAAAATGATCTTATTCTTTGAAAAAAGGAGATAAACTTGAATTTGGGAGATTAGAAGACAAGGTAAAGCTAAACCATCAAATTTAAAGAGAGTTTTAGGCAGCTTACAAAGGTTTTACAAAGCATTTCTAGGCACAAAAGTGATTTGTAATGACAGTATAATAGTGTAGTTGTATGCCATTTATAATATCCTGGAACATTCTTTTACACACGGCTACCTGATCCCAAACTAAGCAGAGCTTGTACTATGGAAACCAGACAACTGATATTACTGCATATACTACTTTTTGTTTGTAAATACATACTTAATATACCTAACCATACATACATATTAGGATGCACATTACTTTGGGGGTCATTGCTTTATGCGTCTACGTAAAATACTCACTTTTTCCCACAGAGTAAAGACTAAAGAAAGAGGTGCCCTTATTAGATATATGTATGAAAAAAAACGTGGTCATTGTTTTTTCATTTTCATTGTTCTATCTACCGGTAAATAGTTGAACTACTCGCTTCATTTTATGTCGATGTTAGTACTAGGCCGATCAGTCGGCCGAGTTGCTTAGGGCCAGTCCCCTTAGTAATTGGTCCATGCTTTTTCCACACCAGTGGTTCCAAACAGAGGCACTATCATCCCAAGTGGGCGCTAAATTCTTTCATAGGGTCCAAATATACGTATTGCAAACCAACATTTCCCGCGGCTCCGCCCATGTAGCACTCCGAGATAGACATGCTACTTTTTGCATCGGCGATCGGCGATTTTGCGACTGTATCGATGCTGCATCGTGATTAAGCGACTCTCTGCGTTCGGACGCAGCGACTGCTCCGATGCTAAAAGCGACGAAATCGCCGATCGCCGATGCAAAAAGTAGCGTGTTTGCGGTGGCCCTTAGGGATATTGTAGCTTACTATCAATAAAATAATTTTCAGAAACAGATCGGTATTTTTATAGTACCTACCTTCTACAAACATACTTAAAAATAATTTTACCTCTTTACAATAGGTACTTATTATTAATTTAGGATAGATATTAGAAATATTTAACAGTATTTTTATATTTACTAAGAATACTTACTACCTAACGAGAGTCACGGGACATTTTCTCTTTGTATATCGTACGGGGTCTAGAAAAGTTTGGAAACCCCTGTTCTACATAATCACAAAACAAAGCGACTATTTCAATTTTTCTGTAGAAACGACATAAATATTATTTACGTTCGAAGCATTGAACAAACTTACCATCCAAATGTCAGCCGAAAATTAAACTTTTATACAACGAAAATGAATTATCAACTTCTTAATGAAAACGTCATGAAAATGATATTGTCATTAGTGAAGTCATTTCATTCTATTTAATGATAATTGATATGGCAAAATTATCTTTCCACCCTGCTTTTAATGTTTGCACGAAGCGACAAAGTCCCGTATTGTATAGAAAATAACGCAGTATTAAATATAATAATACTCGATGAGTTCCGACGTCAAAACTGAGTGCTCGGACGCGGCGTGTGCCTGCCCCCCTAGCCAAGTTGCTTCGTCTATCAGCGTTTCTACAAAACGCTACGCTTCATGTTTCAATGTTGTATGTATGTTTTCAAGGTGGTAGAATCAAGCTGTAGGTAGCCAATTGACTGCAGCTCATATACGGACTGACTCGACCGGGGTAGTACCACCCTCTCACAGAAGATCGGCGTAAAGCAGCTATTACAGCTGCGTTTCGTACGATGAGTGAGAGAGCCGAATGCGCAAACCCCTCACTCCATCCCGCTCCCTTTCAGGTCGCTAATGCCTTTTGGTATTGCAAGCATTTATAGGCTACGGTAACTGCTTAACATCAGGCGGGCCGTAAGCTTTTTGCCACCGTAGTCCTATAAAAAAAAATGGAAATGACATAAGTCACGTGATCGACTTATCGACTTGTAATCTCATTTCCATACATTTAAACGTAGCGATTTGTAGAAACGCTTGTAGAAGCCACTTGGCTAGGGGGCTGATGTTGACGCAGTGGATGGCATAAAACAATATTGCCCTTTCAAATTATGCCACACTGCCACTTCAAAAAAATGTAATGTAATGTAATGTAATGTAATGTAATGTAATGTAATGTAATGTAATGTAATGTAATGTAATGTAATGTAATGTAATGTAATGTAATGTAAAAAATAAAAATTGACTGCCCTGCCAAAAACGAACTAAAAAGTATAAAACAAGTGCAGTGTCATTGCAGTTGGGGGACCTCTTAAATTAAAAAGTGTTCCACGGAACGGTCCCCCGACTGCAATGACACAGCACTTGTTTTATACTTTTTAGTTCGTTTTTGGCAGGGCAGTCAATTTTTATTTTTTTTATATTATTTATTTTTATTTTAAAAGCAACTAATGAAATGTTTGTTTTACATGTACACCCTACCTATGTTAAATTATGCCAATAAATATACTATTTTTGAAATGTGCACATCAAGGCTTTCAATTTGATACCCATATTGTAATAATGGAAGAAACATTTTTTTATTTCACATTTGAATTTGGAGCCATAATGCCGCCATATTTTTTTTTTATCAAAAATAATATACCCAGTGTTACCCGGAATGATGTAAGGATTCTAACAATACCCCATACATCGAATTCGGTTCAGGCATTTATAAGTTATGGTGGAATAAAGAATCTCACACACTGATACATACCTACATGAACCCTAAACACATATACACTCCTTTTTTTTGGGCAGTCGTGTAAAAACGAGCTTAAATGCTCGTATAAAACGCTAGTCCGAAAGCGCTCTAACGGGAGATGATTGCGCCAGAGGCTGTTGACCGTGTAACACTAAGTTCAGAGTCAGATCATCCGTTGACCCAGGAAATCAAGGTAACTGGGGGCTTACCACAAGCTCTTATTGCGATTCAATTATAGGAACGTTTTAACGACGTTTTAATTACGTTTCTTATTGTCATGACAATAAGGTACGTCATTGCACAAAAAGTCGCTGAAACGTTAATACGTTCCTGTAATTGAATCGCAATAAGAGCTTGTGGTAAGCCCCCTGTACTAAAAATACCTTACACAAAAGAGAAGTTGTATACAAAACAAAAATATATTATTGATCTTTGAAAATTGCCAAGTTGTTGAACTTTACTAGACTTATTTAGAAAGATAAAAATATAGGGGTAAGGGAACTTATGGAAGGTGTTTCAGAGGTCCCAAATAATAATCATTCATACATCATAGATGGGGAGCCGTAGAAGGAATTTCCGGATTTACTCGAGCGCGGCGAATTAATATAAGGGAGGTATCTTACATATTGATAAGAACCTCTAACCAGTATGAGCCCTTATTATAGGGGGGTACGCTCAGGGGAACCAAAAATCCACCGTCTGAAATACTCGAGCGCGTCAGATTTAGATACGAGGGATTAATTACTAGCTAAGAAGTAACAAAAGTGTCAATTTTGCTAATTTGATAGTCAGTCTAAGAAATGGGAGCATCTGTAAGGTTCACTGAACACCCCCTCTGAAAAACTGACGCGCTCGAGTATATTTTATTTTTAAAAATTTTCATGCTGGAGCATGAAAAATATCAATATGTGACACGCTTGAGTATTTCCATGTAGTTTTTTTTTTACAATTTTGAAATTATTATGTAGACGCTGCCCCCACCACTGAAAGTGGAAACATCTAGGACCATTTATTCTTCCTATCATCTAATCTACCAAATTTAATAGGTTTCCGCGAAGCACGAGTAAATCCACAGTTAGCATCATGGGCTCCCCATCTATGACTATCAGATCAAGAACGAAATAACCTTTGAAATATACTTGAATAGGCATTGATGCCTTAGGGCCTCCGCAGACTAGCTACTTTTAGCATCGGCGATTGGCGATTTTGAGGCTGCGTCTGGCTCGTTCGCGCTCGAAGAAACGCGACGCAACATCGATACGTCACAAAATCGCCGGTCGCCGATGCTAAAAGTAGCTAGTCTGCGGAGGCCCTTACATTGCAATCACTAGACTTATGCTCAGCCAGCGCACCACCACATGTGGCAAATTCACACATCTGATAGCGCACTCTCAATTAGCCACGTCCAGATGTCTAAAATGCCGCGCGAGGCAAATTGCCTCACGAAGTTTGACTTGCCTCGCGCGAGGCAAATGCGCGTCCTGCCTCACCTGAGCGCTGTCATTTGCCTTGCCTAATTTGGCATAGTCATGAGACAGAACGATGTCAAACGTGTCAAACTGATTGCTCGGGTATACCCTCCTCTGTCTAGCTAGAGTGTCAGTTGCATCGCCATTTGCCTCGCGGGGCATGCGACTGAGGCAAACGTCGTGCTTCGCGAGGCATGTGGGTGAGCAGCCTCGCGCGGCATGTGCATGTTGTAGACATGCATATTCAACCGTTATCATATTATTTAGAAGGCATTATTTATGTTTTCAACGTTATTTTCCGCGAGCTGAGTTGGTGAGGCACATGTCTCCCTGTTTCTAATGTCTTTGCCGTCAGTTCGACGGGTCCGTTGGCGTGGTTGGCGTGGTGGCGCCTTTCACGCTGCAGGTCGTAGGTTCGATTCCTACCCGGGACATGCATTTGTGTGCATGAAAATGTCTGTATGTCCCGAGTCTGGGTGTATATGTATATTAAGTATGTATTTACAAATAAAAAAGTAGTATATGTAGTATATCAGTTATCTGATTTCCATAGTACAAGCTCTGCTTAGTTTGGGATCAGGTAGCCGTGTGTAAAAATGTCCCAGGATATTATAGTTTTAAGGCGGAAACCCACAGAGGCCACGCACGTGGGTCAAACTTCGGTTTGTAAGAAAATGTATGTACCTAACCGTATCCACCGCGGCGCAGTGAGAGGCTACGTACGAAATGACGTCTTCATTTTCTTGCAAAACGAAGCATGGCCCGTGTGCGTGGCCTCTCCGTGCGCCGCGGTGGGTTTCCGCCTTTATAATCTTGTATATATTGGATTAGGTACTAGGTTTTTATAAGTGTACCTACCTACCTACCATTATTTATTAGTGGTAGCTATTCGTAATTTGAGTAGAATTTGAGTATTTATTAAACGTAGCGGTTGCTTCGCATCGCGGCCTTATATTCTCAGTTTCGGAAGCACTTCGGCTGATTTATACTGTCTGCTTAATCACTTCGTCGGCTGTTATTGGTTTATTTCGCGAGGATTCTATTTCGCGAATTAATGGCCGCCGCTTGTTCGAGGCAATTTTTTATTGGAAATTGGAATGAAATGGGGTGGAAATTGTTTAGTTACGATCTTTCGGAATACAAAATATTGTTTGGGCATTAATTTGTGATTAATTTGGTCTAGTGGTTTGAATTTCTGAGGTGGATTTGGAGTTGAGAGAATGATGGGTTTTTGTTTTATTTGGAGCTGAGGGAATAATGAGGTTTGTTTTATTTGGAGTTGAGATAATTATGGTCATTTTTTTTTGGAGTTCAGAGATTAAAGGTTGGCACTCATCTATCAACTCGGCACCCGACCAGCACCGCCTCGCCGCTCGGCGTCCACTCGTCGACAGGTGGTCCGCGGGCGGACGCTGCTTTTACACCATAAACGTCACGTGATCAACCAGTGGACCGCGCGTGGTCAACGAGTGAACGCAACGTGGTCAGCGCGTGGTCCACTTATTTCCGGTTCAGTTACGTCGACTGACGAGACGGTGCTGGTCGGGTGCCGAGTTGATAGATGAGTGCCAAACTTAATGAGGGTTGTTTTATTTTGAGTTGAGATAATTATGGTAATTTTTTGGAGTTCAGAGAATAATGTATTTTTTTCTGTATCTGAACATAATTTAAGCTTGAAAGGTTTGTTTATTCTGTGCTTTTTGAAATCTTATTCTCTTTCTACAAAGTTTCCCAACTGTGTTTTAATTAGGTATTGCTTTTCACAGATTCTTGAAACATACCCAATTTAATCTAGTCTGAAATATGAATTGTAAATCATAAAATATTCTCAAAATCTGCATAATTGACTTCCCAGCCCAATCTACGATTTATATTTACTTAGGTCGAGTTGATTCACCAACTAATAGTGACTTATCAAAGTCTGTTGGCTGTTTGAAGGAAAAATTTAGATGTTGATTGGATGGGGCCATTGGATCAGCGATTATTAAATACTGAAAGTTCAAGAACTAGTTTTTGTTTTTTTCTTTAATTAAAAACTTCTTTAGCGGCGTTGTGCACTTTTCTTGGGATGGGTAAAAATGATAAACACGCGACAGGGGCTCGTGTCCTGATCGAAAATGCGACAGATTCGTAGCGACGGGTCACGTGTCCTATCTTGGGATGGGTAAAAAGTATATAGTTCATAATTTCGCTTTCAACGTCAACGTCTTATTAGCGCCTAAGTGAATGGATCTGGGTGAGTGCTCTAAGGGGCGTAGGTTCGAATCCTATGTTTACTATATTTTCGAATTTATATTATTAATTACTTAATTTAATTATTATTATTTTTTTTATTTTAATTTGTATTATTTTATATGATTATTTAACAACAAAAAAACGGCCAGTTTGTTTTTTTTTTTAATTTTTCCCTAACCATTCCAAAATATCTAAAAATGCACAACGTTATGGTTCAAGTTTTCACTTCTGCCGGCACTCCCGGAGTGCAACCTGGCCGTATTTTTTTGTATTAAGACTCACGTCGATTTTGATAGTATACTGTAAGCTCATATTGTAACGAATAAATAAATAAATCAATTTGTGGCTATGGTGGGGTTGAAGCTAGTACCTCTTGATTACTAGGTCAGCTTCTATAACCACTAAGCTATTGACGCTTAATTGTTACACCGCGATTACTTATTTTCTTTTGTAAATGTACCTGTGTAGAGTAAATCTATCTTTGAAACAGCGGAGGTCCAGGAACCCGGCAGTATGTGGATATAGGCCGACAGAGGAAGAAAAAATAAATCGATCTTTAATTTTGGTGTTACTCCATCTTATATCTTGCTTGAGTAAGTAAATACAATGTCATTTTCTTCAGTAAATATATATTTTGGCATCAAACTGCTGCCACATTAACTGTCTTTATTCCCGCTTGTTTTGTGGCCCCAAAAAATTGGAGGTCAATTTAATTAAAGGGCCCAAACGAACCTTCGTTCCCAATAAATCATGGCAGCTTTATTGGCGGTCCGGTTAAGGTACTATTAATGAGAACTCCTGTTGTTAGGGATTTTAGCGGGATTTGCAGGAAATCTTCTGTTTAGACCTCTAGTCTCTGTGTTATTGTACCTATGTGGTACGTATATGCTATAAAATATGTTCATGCTATTCTGACGGGCAAAGACAGCCAGACAGACAGACGGACGGATGAAAAGACAGACGGAAGAATGGACGGACAACCAGGCAGATGAACGGTCGAACGAACAAGCGGACGGACAGATGGACAGACAGACGGATAGACGGACATACGGACAGATGAACGGTCGAACGAACAAGCGGACGAACAGATGGACAGACAGACGGACAGACGGACATACGGACAGACGAACAGACGACCGGACAGATGGACGGACGGAACAACGGACAAATGGACTACGGATGGACGGTCGGACAGACGAACAGACGGATGGATGGACAGACGACCGGACAGATGAACGGACGCACAGACGGATAGATGGGTGAACGGAAGGATGGATCTTAAAACGGACGGATGGACAGACGACCGGACAGACAGATGGACGGACGGACGGACGGACGGTTGGATGACATTGCAAAACTATAAAGGTACCACGTATTCTTAAAAAGTTTACACATCGTAAAACTACTCTTTTCAGTCCCTATTTGATTTATTACCAAAAAATGTTCCTAAAAAAATGTCATTCCTACTACAGTTGTTTATTTTCATTGGGTATTTGAGTATCGTATCAACGAGCTCGCAGTGACGGATTTATTTGTGTTCCGACGTCGGCTTAATTAAATCTCTTTCCTATTTTAGTGGCCCCGCTAATATTGAAATGTACTTTTATTTTTCTGTCTTTTAGCATATTGCTTTTTAAAATATTGATTTAAAATCACATTTATTATGGATGGAGGACTTTATTGAGGCGCTCATAGCCAGTTGCAATCACTGGTCGGTAGACGATCTGAGGTTAAGCAACGCTTGGCAAGGTCAGTCAGAGATGGGTGAACATAATGTGGGTGTGTTAGTCTGCCGATATTTATTTATTTATTTAATAGGCGATTTCTAAGACTAGCGGCCGAATACTCGTACGCAATTTAATTTGAGAGCTTCTTAACTTTGACACGCCATACAAAAAATGACAGTTAAAGACGTCTCAAACTGCTAAGTGGGACTTAAATATTTAAGTAGCCTTTGAGTATTCAGCCGTAAGGCCGGTAAAATCGATCTGAACTTTGAACGACCTTGGAAAGGCCTTTTTTTTGTTATACCAGTGCAAAAAGACATGTCACGACCGTCTGAAAAGTCACAATCAAAGATTTATGAAAGTTTCGTGCGAAACCTCGCGAAAACCAATAATGAATCTATGGTAACAAATATAAAATAAATATAACGTCACGACTTTTATCCCCATTCGGGGGTAGTCAGAGGCTTGAGTGGCCATACACCACCACATTGTGGAGGTATTAACCAACTCAAAGCCCACGTTTCACCAGATAGTCAGAACCCAACGTGACAGGTGGTGAACCTTGTCGCCGTGTATACAGGAACTGACTATTACCTAATCCCGAGGGATAGGTAGGTTTCCTCACGATGTTTTCCCTCACCGTCAGCGTACTGTAAATTATGCACACAATTATGCATTATTATTATAGTAACAATAATAATAATATCCAGGGACATTTTTACACACGGCTACCTGATCCCAAACTAAGCAGAGCTTGTACTATGGAAACCAGATAACTGATATTACTACATATACTACTTTTTTATTTGTAAATACATACTTAATATACATATACACCCAGACTCCGGACATACAGATATGTTCATGCACACAAATGCATGTCTCGGGTAGGAATCGAACCTACGACCTGCAGCGTGAAAGGCGCCTCCGCGCCAACCACGCTAACGGGCCCGTAACAATTTATATATATTTTTTTTTCGAAAAAAGTATAATGTTTTCAAACGAAACAATACGAATGGAGCGCTTAAACTCAGTGGTACATATGAAATGGTGGAAAGAAATCTTATCACCATACTTTGTTCCCGACGCGTTACAAATGGGGAAGACGTCTGCGCCCGCATACATAAGTATATCTAATAATAGTGATGGGAACGTGTTTATCGATAATATCGATAAAACGTATAGCGCTCAGACGCCTACAAAAATCTGACAGTTTCTATAGTCCCACTATTTTTGAGATTTGGAGTCTCGGACAGCAGATGGTGACCGACAACTACAGTGGGAAGATTTTCCCAAATATCGATTTTAAGTTTATTTATTTATTTGTTTTTAGGATAACAAACAGCTTGTACTTAAACAATTATAGAGAGGGACCCACCACTCACCCTCGGAATTGTCAACCTCCAATATTAAAACCAAATGAATTGATCGATAACAGAAGAAGCCAACAAGACCTAACTCCATGTCAGTCGAGAGTATGTCTGTCATGAGTCATGGACCCTAACATTTAGCAATTCTCCGCAGACCGCTTTGTCTGTCTTTGTCTGTTTGATCCTAAATAAATTCGACACGTGTTTCGCCTCTAAACGAGGCATCCTCAGGAAAGCTGGACTACGACTGAGCCAGCTCGTACGAAACACAGCTGTAATAGCTGCTTTACGCCGATCTTCTGTGAGAGGGTGGTACTACCGCGGTCGAGCCAGCCCGTTTATGAGCTGCAGTCAATTGGCTACAGCTTGGCATCATCATCATCATCATCATCATCTACATATAATGACACCTCAAACAGCTGATGATGACTTTGTATGTGAGGTCGCTATCTCATACATGAGTTTTAAACCTCAAAATAACATTTAGCGATACTTTTTCCAATAACTAAGTCCCATCACTAGAGCCACTGCCACCTGACACGTATGCCCGTATCGTTTACATTACCGCGTCTTTGTTTCAGCCTGAAAACTGGGAATTAATCTTTCAGGAAACCGATAATAAGGAAGGGTTGCTCCGGGGCGTTTCACAATTTTCTCTGAACATTTTCAGATGGCTGTTTGAAGAAGTAAGAATATAAATAACGAAGATATATAATATACGGTGAGGGAAAACATCGTGAGGAAACCTACATATCGCTCGGGATTAGGTAATAGTCAGTTCCTGTATACACGGCGACAAGGTTCACCACCTGTCACGTTGGGTTCTGACTATCTGGTGAAACGTGGGCTTTGAGTTGGTTAATGCCTCCACAATGTGGTGGTGTATGGCCACTCAAGCCTCTGACTAATTGGGATGTTATATTTATTTTATTATATAATATAATATAGGTGGTAGAGCCAGGCTGTAGCCAATTGACTGCATCTCATATACGGGCTGGCTCGACCGGGGTAGTACCACCCTCTCACAGAAGATCTGCGTAAAGTAGCTATTACAGCTGCGTTTCGTACGATGAGTGAAAGTGCCAGAAACCCAAGCCCCTCTGCCCCTCTATCAGTCCCACTCCGCTTCTGGTCGGTAGCGTGCGAGCGATGCCTTTGGTATTGCAAGCATCTATGGGCTACGGCAATTGCTTAACATCAGGCGGGCCGTACGCTTAGCCACCTTACGGCCGAATACTCGTACGCTGCTTAAATTTGGGAGATGCTTAACTTCGACGCGCCATACAAAAAGTGACAGTTAACGACATCTCAAACTGATAAGTGGTACTTAAACATTTGAGCAGCCTTCGAGTTTTCAGCCGTTAACCACTATTTTTTTTTTAAATTAATATATGAGCCGACATGGTCACTGCCTACCCCCGTGGGATAAAGGCGTGAGTATATGTATGTCCGAGTCACGGTAACCCTCAAAGTTCAAGGTTCAATTAAATGGTTCAGTTAATGAGTTGTGTAACACCAATCCATCATGGAAACACGTCACGACCATAATGTAAGCCGTTTTGCTATTATCAAAGAATGTTAAGGGGCAGGTTTACTTTTTTTTTTATACGACTGCGGTGGCAAAAAAGCGTACGGCCCGCCTGATGTTAAGCAGTTAACGTAGCATATAGATGCTTACAATACCAAAGGTATTGCTCGCACATTGCCGACCTGAAGGGGAGTGGGATTGAGGGAAGGGGAGGGGGGGTGGGCTTACGGCTCTTTCACTCATCGTACGAAACGCAGCTGTAATAGCTGCTTAACGCCGATCTTCTGTGGGAGGGTGGTACTACCCCGGTCGAGCCAGCCCGTTTATGAGCTGCAGTCAATTGGCTACAGCTTGGCTCTACCACCTTCAAAACACTACATAAGTATTTAAACATAAGTAGGTAGGTACTTAAGTAGTTTTTAGGGTTCCGTACCCAAAGGGTGCCAACGGGACCCTATTACTAAGCCTACGCTGTCCGTCCGTCTGTCTGTCTATCTGTCAGCGGGCTGTATCTCACGAACCGTAATAGGTAGAGACTTGAAAGTTTCACAGAATGAGTATTTCTGTTGCTGCTATACCTGCTAAAAATGCCGCAAAAATAAAATAAAGTTTAAAAATAAAGGGGGTCCCCATACAAAAACTTGATATATTGGACTTTTTTATTCTACGGTGCTACGGGACCCTTTATGTGCGAGTCCGACACGCACTGCGCCGGTTTTTACATTATGTCAGTTGAATCAAATAACTCCCCTCAAGTTACTGGTGTCCTAAACCGGAGCCAAAATAAGTGGTTATTATTTTCAACTTTTGGTGTCGCGACACCAAAAGTTGAAAATAGTACTAATTAATTACTAGTGTAGTATCTAGTTTCAATCCCTAATTTCTGTATTTTGCTATTCACAATGTTGTAATGCCTGCCTGCTCACATAGCGTTGCTGTTTGAAAATGTATACAATTATTCTTTTGAGAAGAGTAACCATTGAGTTTCTTGCCGGCTCTTCTCAATGGAAGCAACATTACGAACCGGTGGTAACGCTAAAATATTGTTTATCTTGACTATTTATAAACGCTTTACTGAGCGTACATGAATAAAAAACGTTTGATTTGATTTGATTTAGTACTAGTTAATAAATAGTACCTACTAGTTAATGGCGGCGTCTTCATCAGGCGCATGCCTCGCGCGAGCACTCACTTTTGACGTCGGAACGCATAGACGTAATGTCATAATATGAGTGCTCGGGTGAGTGTGTGCATCATCATGCAGGGGGTGCATCTAGTAGATGTGTCCATATGGCGCGCATGCCTCACCCGAGCACTCATATTATGACATTACGTCTATGCGTTCCGACGTCAAAAGTGAGTGCTCGCGCGAGGCATGCGCCTGATGAAGACGCCGCCAATTACTTTTAACTCCAAAACTACACTGCGAATAAAATGAAAAACTATCGTCACACAAAACTGTATACTCCTGGGCACGGCCTCCCCTCAATTCGAGGGGGATTCAGGCCATAATCCACCACGCTGGCCCAGTGCGGGTTGGTGGATTTCACATGTCTTTCGAAATTTTGTTACATTTTCTCTTGCAGGTTTCCTCACGATGTTTTCCATCCATTGGTCCATTTTGATCCAGAGATGTAAGCCGGGGTTTGAACCCTGGACCTAAAGCCCGCAGGATGATCCACCAGTGCATGTTAAAAAGGTCTTCATTTGAAGAATGAATCTGAAAAAGGACGGTCCTTAAAAGTTGGCTATCATCTATCAACTCGGCACCGCCTCGTCAGTCGGCGTCCACTAACTGAACTGGAAATAAGTGCACCACGCGCTGACCACGCGGCGTTCACTCGTTGACCACGCGCGGTCCACTGGTTGATCACGTGACGTTTATGGTGTATAAGCAGCGTCCGCCCGCGGACCACCTGTCGACAACGAGTGGACGCCGAGCGACGAGGCGGTGCTGGTCGGGTGCCGAGTTGATAGATCAGTGCCGACCTTTAAACCGCTGAAATTATTATAAATCATTACATTATCAGGGTTGTACCTTTGATAACTTCAATGGACGTGAGTTTTACCCAGAAACGAGGGTTAATTACTTTACTTTTTATCAGACGCACATAAATTTGTTCAGATAAATTAGCTGTGCGTGCCTAAAATCTGACTAGACTGTATTACGCAAATATTTAATCCCTAGAGAAGGATGGAAAAGATTGCTACTTAATATGTAAAAAAAAAACAATAATATTGGTGGTGGAGTCAAGTTTCACTGGAGTAGTACCACCCTCTTACAGAAGATCTGCGTAAAGTAGCTATTACCGGAAGAAGAGAGCCGGAAGCCCAATCCCCATCCCTCTGTCTAACTCCACTTTAGGTCAGCGACGTGCGAGTGATGCCTTTGAAATTGCAAGCATCTATAGGCTACGGTAACTGCTTAACATTAGGTGGCCTTATTCTTGCTTGCAGAGTTGGGCAAAATTAAATTGCGATTAAATAATTGCAAATTGCAGGTGATGTCACAATTAACAATTAATTGTGATTTGTTCGCGATTGCAAACAAATCTAAATTAATTGTTAATTGTGACACCACATGCAATTAGTAATTAATTAATTGCAATTAAATATTGCCCAACTCTGCTTGCTTGCCACTAGTAAAAAAAAAAAACAGCGAATTTTAATAAAAAATACGTTTCGAAAAACGAGAAAAAACTAACCTTATAACGTTTGGTAACTACACAAACCGTTACACTAACGATGCTACGAAAATACAATCATGCGAGTTAATTTCGAGATTTCTTCAAGCGACTTCAATAAGAAATTGTACAAATGAACTATATTTTCCTCAGCCATCTTTAATATTATCTTCGAAGCAATCGAACCACATTTTTCAAGACGAAAAACCACAAAAAGATTTCTAGATTAAACTTAAATGAACCGAAGAAATGGCGAGCCACGCCAAATTTCATAAGACATTATTCTCAGCAAAAAAAAACTTGCTTTTTTAAAAAGAAAAGTCTAACCCTTAAAAGCTGGGTAACGGGTCATTACCCGTATCCGTCCGTGCTCGAAACATTACGTTATTAACTTTTTAAATTAACCTTTTGCTCAAATTAAGTCGGTACCACAGAGTAAAGACTAAAGAAAGAGGTGGTTATTAGATATATGTATATATGAAAAAAACGTGGTCATTGTTTTTTCATTTTCATTGTTCTAGTAGTAATATTAGTTAAACTACTCGCTTCGTTTAATGTCGATGTTTGTACTAGGCCGACCACTCGGCCGAGTTGCTTAGGGCCCGTCCCCTTAGTAATTGGTCCATGGCCGGTACGGTCTGCGGTGTAAAGGCCTCTATCTACCGGACCTCTGACGTTTTAGGGTTAAGAAGTTTTTCAAAGTGGGTCGTTAGAATCAAGGATTTACCCCCGCTGCCCCTTAGCTTACAAGCGTTTCTACAAATCGCTACGCTCCATGTATGGAAATGACATGAGTCACGTGATATACTTATCGACTTGTAATGTCATTTCCATACATTTACGGCCCGCCCACAGAGTAAAGACTAAAGAAAGAGGTGCCCTTATTAGATATATGTATGAAAAAAAACGTGGTCATTGATTTTTCATTTTCATTGTTAGGCCGACCACTCGGCCGAGTTGCTTAGGGCCAGTCCCCTTAGTAATTGGTCCATGGTCGGTACGGTCTGCGGTGTAAAGGCCTCTATCTACCGGGCCTCTGACGTTTTAGGGTTAAGAAGTTTTTCAAAGTGGGTCGTTAGAATGTAGGATTTACCACCGCCGCCCCTTAGCCTAGTGGCTTCGTTTACAAGCGTTTCTACAAAACGCTACGCTTCATGTATGTTAATGACATAAGTTCCGTGATCGACTTATAAATAAAATTTAAAAAAAATATAACGTCACGACTTTTGTCCCCATTCGGGGGTAGTCAGAGGCTTGAGTGGCCATACACCACCACAATGTGGAGGTATTAAGTCAACTCAAAGCCCACGTTTCACCAGATAGTCAGAACCTAACGTGACAGGTGGTGAACCTTGTCGCCGTGTATACAGGAACTGACTATTACCTAATCCCGAGGGATAGGTAGGTTTCCTCACGTTTTTTTCCTCACCGTAAGCGAACTGTAAATTACTACTATGATCTACTTATCGACTTGTAATGTCATTTCCATACATTTAAGCGTAGTGATTTGTAGAAACGCTTGTAGATGAAGCCACTTAGCTAGGGGAGCTGTACCTAATACTCGAAGGGTCGATATTAGCTCAGCAATCACAACGCTTGGCAAGGTCAGTCAGAGATGGGTGACCATTTAGTGGCATTTGAACTGAGCGTCTCCGTGCTTCGGAGGGCACGTAAAAAGTCGGTCCCGGTTGTTGTCATCTACGCAGCAGTCGTTAAGGGTGCATTTCCAATAACGCGGAGATGGGTGGAGTGGAGAGGAGCGTACCGTGAATTGGCCAATTACACTGATTCCACTGATGCGGAGTGGAGATTTCGAGCACTGTGATTGGCCAATTCACGGTCCGCTTCTCTCCACTCCGCCCAGCTCCGCGTCAGTGGAAACGCACACTAAGCCTTGTCAGAGGCCTTCGGGCGGCTTGACAACTCTGACAAGATGGCCACTAACGAACCATAAGGGAAGAAGCAACCATAAGGGCCTATAAGGCGCTCATAGTCAGCTGCAATCACGGATCGATAAACGATCGGAGGCTAAGCAACGCTTGGCAAGCTCAGTCAGAGATGGGTGACCATGATAGATAGATAGATAGATAACTCTTTATTAATCCACCACTCGAAAAATAAACATTTATAAATAATTACACAATTTACACAGAAAGTGGAAAATGGGCGGCCTTATCACTAATAGTGATCTCTACCAGGCAACCTTTGGATGGAGAGGATCTAAAGAAAAAATAATACGGGGGTACATAAATTACCACTTATACATACACATAAAGTACATTACATAAACAAGAAAATATTACATAGACTGATATACTTATACCTACTACATAATGGCTAAATTAATATAACAGCACGTAATAGCATGGGAATAGGCAAAATAAATACATGAATACCATGGTGACCTCTAAACGTGGCCCTGGTGAGCTGAAATTTTTATGGCCTCCTTGACAAAATGAATATACTCGTAATACAGAATCAAGCTGTTAAAAACTCCATGGGATATTTCAAACGGCGTTATGGTGTAATTAAGGCATATCGTTTAAGGCCCCGCTTCCCCATCGCGCGTTTCCGCCGTCTGGATTGGTCGAGAGCGCACTAGCCCCGCCCACTTTTTTTGCGAAAATATCTAAAATCATTAATTGTGACGTGAAAAACTATTGCATCACCAAAATCGATCTTAATTTTTTTAGGTAGGTATTATCTTTCTCCATCTTTTGGCGAAAAAAATAATAAAAATTCCAAGCCGTTTAGAAGGAGATAGAAATTTTAAGACGAAAACAGCTTCATTTTGTTATTTTTTTTCCCATAGAAAAAGAGCATAAAGCTCTTTTTTCCTGCTTATTTTTTAAAGATGAGGGTTCAGTTAATACGGTGATATTTTTTTCAAAATTTTTACTCCACTCGTCTAAGAGGAGATAGCCTCCAAAAATGCCTCGTTAGCTGCTGTCCCCGTCTTAAGAAATGCTCCCCAAAACTCCAATTCCATAACAGTAAACAAGGAAAGATCTTTTATGAGAAATAACGGAAATTAAGCGATCGCGCCCACAGTGGAAACCACGGATGTATTATTTCCAACTTCCGGTTTACGGAACAGGGGAATTTAAAATTAAAAAGGTGAAGAAAATTCTCCGTTTTTTTTATGCGACTTAAGCTCTGGTTTCCTTGGAAAGCGGTACCGTCATATAGCGGCCGTAATATAGCGGTGAATGACATCACTAGAACATGGGCTATGTAAACAACGGTGTCCAATACCGCTCTTTAGGAAACCGCGCCATTTTGTTTACATAGCCAATGTTCTAGTGACGTCATTCACCGCTATATTACGGCCGCTATATGACGGTACCGCTTACCGAGGAAAACAGGGCTTAAGGTGGCAAACAGGCGTACGACCCGCTTGATGGTAAGCAGTTACCGTAGCCTATAGATGCTTGGAATGTCATAGGCATCACTCACACGTTGCCGACCTGAAGGGGAGTGGAACAGATGGAGGGGAAGGGGTGAGGGTTGGGTTTTCTCTCACTCATCGCACGAAACGCGTCTGTAATAGCTACTTTGCGCCGATCTTTTGTAAGAGGTTGGTACTACTCCTGTCAAGCCAGCCCGTATACAGTGTGTTAAGAAAACCCTGTCCGACCCGAAAACGTATTGTTGGGTATCGTGATTAGATTCTATTTTTGTAAAAAACCATTTGTCTTTTCGTTTTTTTTTATTTTATTTTTTTAGCATAAGTGTCCCACTGTTGGGCAAAGGCCTCCCCTTATTTTTGGAAAACAATTACCCCGTATACATTTATTTTTTGCATAAAATGTCGTCTTTACGAAGGTACTTTGTGTTCAGAGGTGCCGCCACACGATCTAACATAATTACTGCCGGTAACGGTGTTGTCATATTTTTAAAATTTGCTAAATTTTTAAATTTTCATTAATCATTTTCATGAATTTTTTTTTTTTTGCTCATCTGATTGGGACACCTAAATACCGGTTTCGGTTCGGACAGGGTTTTCTTAGCATACTGTATAAGCTGCAGTCATTACCAAGACTGTTGGAAGGTACTATATTTGCGAAAATAATACATCAATACGCTTTCGATCTTAGGTCAAAATACCACATCAACCCTTCTTCAACTGCTTAAATCAATGTAACAACAGCATTTCCATCTGCATTAGTTCGCCGCCCCTAGCGAAAGGGCTTGAGGAAGCCCTTTAATAGATTTCCGGGATTCTAAGGGAAGAGAAGTCCCTTAAGTGTCCATGTTTTGTTGACAAAGAGACAACCACGACCACAAATGTTTGGTCGTAAACATATTTCTTTGTTTTTGACTTTACTTGGTTTATTTTAAGTCTTACGATGAAGGAAAACATCGTGAGGAAACCTACATGTCTTAGACATGTGAAATCCACCAACCGGCACTGGGCCAGCGTGGTGGATTATGGCCTGAATCCCCCTCGCATTGAGGGGAGGCCCGTGCCCATCAGTGGGACGTTAAAAGGGCTAAATTATTATTTATTGTATTTTAAGTCATAAATATCGCTGTACTAACCCCTCCATAAGTGTGGGTAGGCCCCCCACAAGGTGGACCGACGACCTAGTGAAGGTCGCGGGAAACCGCTGGATGCGACCAGCACATGACCAGTCGTAGTGGAAAACCTTGGGGGAGGCCTATGTCCAATAGTTAAAAAGTATTTCTACTTCTCGAGGCACTCATAGCCAGCTGCAACCACTGATCGGTAAACAATCGGAGGTTAAGCAACGCTTGTCAAGGTCAGTCAGAGATGGGTGACCATTTAGTGGCATTTGAACTGAGCGTCCCCGTGTATAATAATAATAATAATAACCACGCACCGTGCTATGGAGGACACGTAAAAAGTCGGTCCCGTTTGTGGTAATTAGGTAGCAGTTGTTAAGCCTTGTTAGAGGCCTTCGGGCGGCTTGAACTACTCTGACACCAGCGAGGCTATTGCGTAACTTTTTCGTCAATGTTTCAATCGGTTTCGTTCATCCTGTGTTGCTTTATCAATTGAAATGTATTGAAATCGGGAAGGGTGAACTCCAGACTCATCCGGATTTCAATTAATTTCAACTGAAAATGCAATACGGGATGAACGAAACCAATTGAAACATTGACGAAAAAGTTACGCAATCGCCCCGCAGGGAACCATACGATAAGACGAAGAAAACTTCATACTTCATTCTGCATTCTTCTTCCATTATGAGCTATATGATTACCGAAGTCAAATATTATAAATCTTTAGCATATTATAATAATTGCTTTTAAAAGTAACCTACTTCTCCGCGCCTTATATTTAAAGGCACCATAGAAATTATCATAAAACTTAACATCACTTTTTAGTATACTTAGTATACTTCTCAACGGGTAACGGGTAACGGAACGACCATTGTCGTTCCGTTACGTTCGTAATTATTAAAATGTTTATAACGTTATCAAATGCTCCCGTTGTCCCACTCCCCTTTCGGGAAAGTGTGCACACGATGTCTTTCGGGTTACAAGCATCTATAGGCTACGGTAACTGCTTAATATCTGGTCGGCTGCAAGCTGCACGCAAAACCCGACTACTGGAAAAATCACGCTCTAAAAAGTATGAAACAAGAAAATATTCTCATCGGGTTTTTGATTTTTAACTTACTTTTTAGATTATTATTCACATAAAGTGATTATTACTCACATAAACAAACATACCGGTCAAAATCATAACCCTCCACCGTAGTCGGGTAAAAAAACACGGTCAATTTGATTATTTCATTCTTATAAGCGGCGTCTTCGCTCAATCGCCTGTGTTGAAAAATAATCAACTTTTCAAACCTACATTATTTATATCTAGGTATTCCTCCCCCCACCAACTCACCCTCATCCCTTATCTCAGAATGATTTATAGCGCAGCCCTCCGTTTCCGCCAATTTACAGCGCGCCCAGCGCCCCCTAACGAAATATCTAAACACGCTTACAACTTACAAATTTTTATATAAAGTCGTACGATACGAGATTATTTTGTCGAGAAAAATTGGGGATTAAAAGGTTATTTTTGAGATAAAAATAACATAGTACCTATTTATTTTTATTTTGTTTATTTTTAGTAGCAGTGATAGCCTTAAGGTTTTAGGTCCGGGGTTCAAACCTCGGCTCGCATCTTTGGATGTTTAGAAATTTATGTGAGAATCATAACTATAAAGCGACTGTAGCCTAGGGGTGAACAGGTTGGGCTAGCAATCAGAAGGTCCCAGGTTCGATCCCCGGTGGGGCATGCACCAATGGATGAATTTTCATCTATGTGCATAATTTACAGTTCTCTGACGGTGAGGGAAACATCGTGAGGAAACCTACCTATGCCTCGGGATTAGGTAATAGTCAGTTCCCGTATACACGGCGACAAGGTTCACCACCTGTCACGTTGGGTTCTGACTATCTGGTGAAACGTGGGCTTTGAGTTGGCTTAATACCTCCACAATGTGGTGGTGGATGGCCACTCAAAACCTCTGACTACCCCCGAATGGGGATAAAAGTCGTGACGTTGTAATATTTTTTTTTAATCATAACCATATCATCACGATTTTAGTTCCACCAAGATGATCACAGATATTCCTTGTTAATATTTAGAACATAATTGGAACCAGAAGTAAGCTTCCAGCATTCTCACTCATCGTACGAAACGCAGCTATAATAACTACTTTACGCCGACCCCGGTCAAGCCAGCCCTTATGTGAGCTGCAGTCAATTGGCTACAACTTAGCTCTACCACCAATAAAACCCTTGCCTGACCGCTTCAACACTTTAAGGATACGGTTTGTTGGATTAACCGGTTATTTTCAATCAGAAAACCGGTATTAACCGTTATTTAAAAAACCAGTTTAACAACTGCTGATTATCCCATCCAGTGAACAAATCTAACAAGCGAATCACTCCACTCCGAAACACGGTCTTACTCAAGTCTGTCCGAACGAAATATTTTTCGGCGTTAAAAACCATCCGATGGGCTGGTAAAAGTTTTAATTGCTGCTCAAATTAATGCTCAGCTCGAGTCCGGCGGAAACATACGGGAATTCATTGTGAACGGTCACGGAGCGGTTGTATCACATAAAACGATTAACAAGATGTAGGTTTCGTATCGCTGGAGGATGTGGTTACAAAAGACATAATTTCCAGAAGGGCTAGCCAAGTGGCATGAACGCTAATCGAATAGAATAGAACAAACTTCACAATGTATGGAAATGTCAATCGTCGCTATGTAAATCAACAACAAGTCGCTATGAAGATCACGCTTGAGATCAGGTGACTTATGTTATTTCCATAGATGAAGCGTAGCGATTTGAATGAACGCTTGTAGACGTCAACCACTTGTCTAGCCCTTCTGTTTTCCTTTAGATTTCGTTAGAGTATTATTAAAGGTATCAATACAGTGATTGAACACACAAACATGACCCGGGATACACAAACCACGATTAGAACAACGTATTCTCATATTATTTTCTTAATTTGCAGATGTTTTGCAATGCGAGGTGGGGTTATCACATCACAAGTGGTCCTGTTACCTATTCCAACTAAGCTGTCATAGAAGTGACTTACGTTAATGGTTGAATATCCAGAATCTCAGACTTACAACCGATTTTTTTTGTTTAGTACGAATTTTCTTAAAGTTATGTAAAGCTCCCCCTGAACAAAAACCGGTACCGGGTCAGGCCCCTCTTAAGATATTATTTGAAAGGCCAACGTTGTGTCAAATTAAATTCGCGTCGACATCGCCCCAAATACCCAACCCTATGTTTCCAAATAACAGATTCTGTACCGCCCCAGCTATACAGTTGACATTTTATTTATTACCACGCTCGGCTTAGCCGGGCTTTTTTAGATTAGGACAATAATTTTGGCCTGGCTGACGGTAGATTAATATCAGGGTGTGGCTACTGGGACGTACAACTTAGTTTATTATATTTTAGGATGATAGATCTCCTGTCGCTCTAATGAAATTACATTAACGGAGTCTCCAGAGAGTTAAGAGACGCTTACATTATGACAGTGACGCGGCAGTCCAGTAACCCAGTCCAGCGCTGATCTGTAACAGTGGCCCGATTCACGTAACTAAAACCGTAACGATATCTCAGCGATACAGTCGTTGATAGACTTTTTGTAATACGAAAAGGCTATCAACGACTATATCGCTGAGACATCGTTACGGTTTTGGTTACGTGAATCGGGCTACTGGACTCGTGTAAACTCTAGTTTCAATTTCAACCCAGTCGAGAACTGACGTCACGCGCATAAGTCAGTCCAGCGGACTAGCCGCCTGTCTTTTTTTTATTGGACTGCGGTGGCAAAAAGCATACGGCCCGCCTGATGTTAAGCAGTTACCGTAGCCTATAGATGCTTACAATACCAAAGGCATTGCTCGCACATTGCCGACCTGAAGGGGAGTGGGATGGAGAGAGGGGGAGGGGGGATGGGCTTTCGGCTCTCTCACTCCTCGTACGAAACGCAACTGTAATAGCCACTTTACGCCGATCTTCTGTGAGAGGGTGGTACTACCCCGGTCGAGCCAGCCCGTTTATGAGCTGCAGTCAATTGGCTACAGCTTGGGAATCTTTACACGGTGCCAGTAACAGGACAGTCCAGCAACCCAGTCCAGCGGTCGCGCGTGTGACACTATTTTCTCTCTCTCTCTCATAGAATCGGCGTAAAGTAGCTATTATAGCTACGTTTCATACGATGAGTGAGAAACCCCCCTTCCCTCCCTCTGTCCCACTCCCCTTCAAGTCAGCAACGTGCGAGCCATGCCATTGGTATTGCTAGCATCTATAGGCTACGGTAACTACTTAACATCAGGCGGGCCGTAAGTTTATGTGTAACGTATGCGAGTATTGTCTCTAGAATAATGTAACATTCTTAATTCCTCCGCCCCTTAACGACCTTCGTATCCTCAGAAGCTTAGCAATTAATTAATCAAAGAGGATAATGAATTAATGAATGAACAAGGAAAGAATATATGGCGGAACAAAGTGGGGATCCATTAGCGAAAACATTGAGATTATTTGTTATAACCATGGACCAATTACTAAGGGGACTGGCCCTAAGCAACTCGGCGGAGTGGTCGGCCTAGTACTAACATAAACATAAATCGAAGCGAGTAGTTCAACTATTTACCGGTAGATAGAACAATGAAAATGAAAAAGCAATGACCACGTTTTTTTTTTCATACATATATCTAATAAGGGCACCTCTTTCTTTAGACTTTACTCTGTGGTTATACACGACTTCAGATGTGGGAAAGGGAAGCTAAATAAATATCGCCAGACACCAACTGTATGGTCCCAAACTAAGCTACGCTTGTACTATGGCTACCATACAATGGACTGCGGGCGATCCCAGTGACACCCAGACTAAGGTTAATTACGAAAAGGCCGTTCCGGAAATTTTTCTCTGGCGGGAATCGAACCCGCAACTACCCAATAGAGTGAGCGACCCCGCGAGAACGCGTGGCGTGTCATTTCATTGGTCCAAAATGCTTTATAAGCTGTTAAGACGTTATCCCTTCAGGTCGGTAAAGTGTGAGCAATGCCTTCGATATTGCAAGCATCTATAGTCTACGGTAACTGCTTAACATCAGGCGGGCCGTGCGCATTTTGCCACCGCAGTCCTATAAAAATGCATCTCAAAATTGAGAGCGATCTTAAGATGCCGTTTTTGACAGATGTTCTATACATTAAACATCGAAACTAAGATCGATCTCAACTATGAGGGGCATTTATTAATACCAGCCTAAAAGTTTCGTACTTAAGACTGTAAGTGCGAAATATCTGTATTAAATTCAAGCTTGCTAAGGGCCTCCGCAGACTAGCTACTTTTAGCATCGGCGATCGGCGATTTTGATGCTGCGTCTCGCACGTTCGCGCTCGAAGAAACGCGACGCAGCATCGATACGTCACAAAATCGCCGGTCGCCGATGCTAAAAGTAGCTAGTCTGCGGAGGCCCTAAGTCACTGGCCCTTGCTAATCATTCGACTATCAAAACATCTAACGAAAACATCACTAATTGACCACACAAGTCCCTCAGATTTTCCTTTGGATGCCAAAAAAACGTCGCTAGAGTTGCTCTCCGAGCATTTTTTCCCTGAAAACTCATTTATCATTTACACAAACGCTTGGAGCGTTGATACCCGGAAATTCACAAGTTTTTCTGCGACTAAATGGCCGGGATGATGAGGAGTGATTAAGATTTGTGATACGCTTGTTGGGGTACGGGAGCCAAATTGTTTGGGAATTGTTCGGGCGAATTATTGTTTAAAAGTTTATGGGGGCTTGTGATTGCGAATGTTGTCAACTGATGGATGGGATGAACTAAGTCTATAGTAAAAGCAAGAAGTGGATAACCAGATAGCTGGAGACAGCCTTTTCGTAATTTGCCCTGGAGGGTTTATTTTATTTATTTTATTTATTTATTGAACACAAAACAGATTACAATCATACAATGATCCAAATAATGGCGTGTGAAGGAGCTTATACTATAATCGTAATCCAAAAACTTGTGTTTTACAAAGCGTTATGATTATTTGTACGAGTAAGTAAGGTAGTAAACAAAGAGAAAAAATATAAAGTATTGTATAATATGACAGTGGACAGTGTGTGTGAATAGGGCAATTCATTTTTAGGGTTCCGTACCCAAAGGGTGCCAACGGGACCCTATTACTAAGCCTACACTATCTGTCCGTCCGTCTGTCTGTCTGTCTGTCTGTCTGTCTGTCTGTCTGTCTGTCAGCGGGCTGAATCTTACGAACCGTAATAGCTAGAGACTTGAAATTTTCACAGAATGTGTATTTTTGTTGCCGCTACAACAAAAAATACTAAAAATAAAATAAAACTTAAAAAGAAAGGGGGTCCCCATACAAAAAACGTAATTATTTTAACTTATTTGTCTTATGGTCGGTTTCGATACAAAAGACTTCAACGTGTGACTCTAAATATCACCATTTTGGGGATGTTTGTTTATATTCTACGGTGGTACGGAACCCTTTAAGTGCGAGACCGACACGCAATTGGCCGGTTTTTCAGATTTTCTGAGGAATCCTTAAGCTCGGGATAGACGAGGACACTTGACACTAATACACTCAGTGTATATACATCGAGTGTCTGCGTGTGTACACCACCGCGACACCTTGTTACAGTTGTAGTGGCGGTATCGCTACACTGAGATACACACAGTGTCGAGTGTCGCCGTGTATCCCGAGCATTAGCAATTTCGCTAAATTTATTTAGCGAATTCTGCTAGAGGGTCTGGTCTGGGTGTCACTGGGATCGCCCCCAGTCCATTGTAAAGTGTCCATAGTACAAGCGTTGCTTAGTTTGGGACCATATACATATAGTAGCAGCATTCTACGATGTCCGGTTTGACATGTGGGGGGGGAAGAAAATGAACCTTATTATAACGGAATAAGACTGGCCGTTTTAAAAAATAAGAATGTCAAAAAATGAATGCGGAAATGAATTTTATTCCGTTATAATAAGGTTCATCCTAACCCACATGTCAAACCGGCCATCATAGCGTGCCGCTACTGTAGTTGATTCCGGTTCTCTCACTCATCGTACGAAACGCAGCTGTAGCAGCTACTTAACGCCGATCTTCTGTGAGAGGGTGGTACTACCCCGATTGAGCCAGCGCGTTAATACGCTACAGTCAATTGGCTACAGCTTGGCTTAGCTTGGCTCTACCAGCTTTATACTATAATCTCTAGACTATACAGGCTGTATTTTTGAGACGGGACAGTAAGGGCAGGTACCTCAACCGTTTTAGTTACAGGAAAACGTTCCTAGGAGACCATCCATAACTTTTTGAGATATTCGGAACCACATTCACAGATTTTGGAAAAAAAATACAGTCAGCGAAAAATATGCTAAAATACCAAAATATTTTTTTCATTCCCATCGATCCTATTTCATGTAGGGATCAAAAGACTATCGGACCAAATCACCAAATCCACCCTGTATAGCTTTTCTTTGCAGCTTCGCCAGCGTAAATTTTCGATTACTGTCAATTGTAGCCAATTAGCTTAGCTCTTAAATTAATTCCAAAACTTGCTGCCGAAACTTCTCATCCGTGTGTACAATAAAACGCAAATCTCTTGCGATAAATCATATCTAATCCACATATAAACACGTTTGTTTGTTTGTCCCAGTTTCGTTTCCTGATAGCATTTACATTACATGTTAATTCTCATACATATTCAGTGATCGCCTTGGGAGGGAACGGAAAGTAGACATGATGTCTCAAAAGCGCGAATTGATGAGATTGGGAATATACACTGACCAGCAACGAAAACGGGTCGGTTAGAAAATTCAATATCTTCAAAAGTACCTGACCTAGCTTTATGAAATATAGACTAAATTGAAGAATACTTAAATGCAAATAAAATACCGGCCAAGTGTGTGTCGGACTAATACATAAAGGGGTCCGTACTATCGTAGAATAAAAACGTCTTTTTTACTAATTGTTGTTGTAGCGGCAACAGAAATACACATTCTGTGAAAATTTCAAGTCTCTAGTTATTACGGTTCGTGAGATACAGCCCGCTGAGAGAAAGGCAGACGGACGGACGGACGGACAGCGTAGGCTTAGTAATAGGGTTCAGTTGGCACCTTTTGGTAAGGAACCCTAAAAAAATGAATGAGTTTATTTAAATGGTATAAAAAATTTACTTTTAATTATGCATCCAGATGGCTCGCATACGGTTTTTAGGGTTCCGTACCCAAAGGGTGCCAATGGAACCCTATTACTAAGCCTCCGCTGTCCGTCCGTCCGTCTGCCAGCGGGCTGTATCTCACGAACCGTACCTAATAGGTAGAGTTGAAATTTACACAAAATGTGTATTTCTGTTGCCGCTAAAAACACAAAAATTTAATAATAAATTCAAAAATAAAGGGGGTACAGTCAGCAACGAAAGTCCATGAACAGATTCTAATTTCCAAAACTCCTGAACATGAAAACTTTCCATAAGTCCCTAACCATAGAAGAGTACAAAATAAGGTTGTCATCTGAAAGTTACAAAAAACCCTGAACATCCGTTAGGAGTTTTGGAAATTAGAATCTGTTCATGGACTTTCGTTGCTGACTGTAAAAGAAACTTGATATTTTTGAAGTTTTTTGCTTCGTACGACCCTTTGACCCTTCCGACACGCACTTGTCCGGTTTTTTATGTGGCTAAGGCGGCAAACACACGTACTGCGTAAAAATATATGAAATATTTCAATTGTTGCGTCCAGATGTCCTCGCAAGCCTCGCCCGAGCACTCGTGTTGCGACATTATGTCTATGCGTTCCGACGTCAAAACTGAATGAGTGCTCGGCCTCGGCATGCGCCTGATGTAGACGCAGCCGTTAGCATAAAAAAATACTTAATGGTGCATCTACATCAGGCTCATGCCGCGCTCGAGCACTCAGTTTTAATGCCTATCCCTTCGAAGAATCAGGCATGATACTTGAGTACTCAGTAATGTTAAGTGAAGTCGACCTTCGAAAGTCTCTAATGGCCACCGCAGACTTGCTACTTTTACTATTGGCGATCGGCGACTGATTCGCTTTTCAGAAGCTCGATGCAGCGACTGAACGCTACACCCCGCACACTTGCGGATGCCGGTCGCAGGCACACTACAGCGGGGTTACTCCGAAATACGTCGCTGACGGATCGTCCGAAGTACGGATTCGATTTACGATCAAAACAATGTCAAATCGTAGAGAAAAACGAAAGAAGAAATGTCAAATCACGACAATCCGTCAGCCGAAACGTTAGGTTCGTATTTCGGAGTAGGCCAGCAGGCTACCGGATCAGCATCGGAGCAGTCGCTGCGTCCGATCGCAAAAGTCGCCAAAACGCGATGCAGCATCGATGCAGTCGCAAAATCGCCGATCGCCGATGCTAAAAGTAGCAAGGCCGCGGAGGCCCTAAGTTAAATAATTTAATGCGTAGCCGTTGAAAATTTAATCAACTGTAAATCTTAAGACTAAGTTCTTAGACAAATATTTACGTCTAGTAATTAACTAAAGGATTTCATGCTAGGCTTGAAATGTTTCGGCACTGGCAAGAAAACAAAAATATAAAGTACACACTAAAAAAGCTACCGTAGCCTAGGGGTGAACAGGTTGGGCTAACAATCAGAAGGTCCCAGGTTCGATCCCCGGTGGGGCATGCACGAATGGATGAATTTTCATCTACGTGCACAATTTACAGTTCGCTGACGGTGAGGGAAAACATCGTGAGGAAACCTACCTATCCATCGGGATTAGGTAATAGTCAGTTCCTGTATACACGGCGACAAGGTTCACCACCTGTCACGTTGGGTTCTGACTATCTGGTGAAACGTGGGCTTTGAGTTGGTTTAATACCTCCACAATGTGGCGGTGTATGGCCACTCAAGCCTCTGACTACCCCCGAATGGGGATAAAAGTCGTGATGCTACACATACACATTTACACACACTAAATAGAGTCAGCAACGTAAGTGTTTGAACATTCTGAGTTTTTCAAGTCGTAAGGTTTTTTAAGTGACTGAGGTGGCAACAAACGTACAGCCCGCCTGACGTTAAGTAGTCACCGTAGCCTATAGATGCTTGCAATACCAAAAGCATCGCTCGCAAGACAGAGAGTTGGGCTCCCGGCTCAATCACTCATCGTACGAAACGCAGCTATAATAGCCACTTTATGCCGATCTTCTGTGAGAGGGTGGTACTACCCTGGTCGAGCCAGCCCATATATGAGCTGCATCCAATTGGCTAAAACTTGGCTCTACGACCAGCATACCTAACACCCTGTTGGTATACAGGGTTATTGGAAAAACATTAACAAACTTACAGGACTGTATTAATGACATCAAAAACAGCAACTTTTGTTCTATTACTTTTAACAAAACAATAATGAATTTAACAAATATCACACTTTAAAATGTATGAAACAAGATAATAATCGTATCTAGAGGATAGCCGTGGTCCGTTTAGGTACTTTAGGGCAAAGTGGAATACAACCACGTACAATGGCTTTCCTCTAGATCGGAATATTTTCTTATTTCATACATTTTAGAAAGTGATTTTTTGTTAAATATATTATGTTTTGTAAAAAGTCATAGAACAAAAGTTGTTGTTAATGTCAGTAATACAGTCCTGCAAGGCTGTTAGTGTTTTTCTAATAACCCTGTATAGGTACCTAGTTCATATTGAAATATTTCTACCGACTCGTTGGAGTACTATAAACAATACATCAATCAGATGAAAGGCGAAAACCCGCGCCGTGAGCAAAATATTACTTCATAAATAACATTGGCAGCCATTTTGAAAGAACCTCGCTATAACAAAAGTATACGTCAAGTTTCTTTTGCAGATTTTCGAGAGATTGAGTGTTTGTATTCGGTATATTTTATTTTAACATCACGCCTTACGCGTAGGGCAGAGGTGGAGACAAGTTAATCTATACATATAAAATTCGAAGTCCTGACTGACTGATATATCAACGCACAGCCTAAACCGCTGGTCCTAGCGACTTGAAATTTGGAGGGTGTGTTCTTTGTTAAGTGTAGGCATCCACTAATAAAGGGTTTTTCGAAATTCCAACCCTAAAAGCTCTAAATAGGGGGTGAAAGTTGAAAGCCGAAATTTTGTGTATTCAC
This sequence comes from Drymonia ruficornis, assembly GCA_947859195.1. Lineage (NCBI taxonomy): Eukaryota > Metazoa > Arthropoda > Insecta > Lepidoptera > Notodontidae > Drymonia > Drymonia ruficornis. Next base: position 1,235,461 of record OX401927.1, on the reverse strand, counting down.
CATGCAATCAGTTTCGACCCTTGAGTTTGTTTCTGAAGAAAAATATGTCATTTGGTTGCTGTAGGCCACGCGGGCGAAGCCGCGGGCAGAAGCTAGTAAATAAATAAATATCGTCAGACTTACACCCCAAATTACATTCCAAAATTTGCCTCTGGCGGGAATCGAACCACCAACCACCTGATGTAGTGCGCCGAGCGGCCTACGCTTGAACCATTGCGCCACGGGATCGTCGAGGCGGAAAACAAGCGTATGGCCCGCCTGATGTTAAACAGTCGCCGTAGCGATGCTTGCAATATCAAAGGCATCGCGTTGCCGACTTTAAGGGGAGTGGAACAGAGGGAGGGGAAGGAGAGAGTGGGTTAGCTTCTAGCTCTCTCACTCATCGTACGAAACGCAGCTAAAATTGGTAGTTTACGTTTTCTGTGAGATGGTGGTACTGCTTCGACTTGGGGTCATACCGGGGCCATACCATCAATAAAGTTTTATAAAAAAATTCAAAACACATATTTAATCTAAGAGGGCCCCCGACTGCAATGACATTGCACTTGTTTTATACTTTTTAGTTCGTTTTTTGACAGGGCAGTCGGTTTTATGCATTTTAGTGACAGCTGCCAAAAATGAAATGTTTGATTTGCATGTACACCCTAGCTATGCTAAATGATGCCTATAAATTCTACAGTTTTGGAATGTGCTCATCAAGGCCTTCAATTTGATACCCATATTGTAATAATGGAAGAAAAAAACATTTTTTTCACATTTGAAAATTGAGCCATAATTCCGCCATATTGATTTTTTTCAAAAATAATATACCCAGTGTTACCCAAAATGATGTAAAGATTCTAACGATACCCCATACATCCAAATCCGTTCAGGCATTTATAAGTTATGGTGGAATAAAGTATCTCACATACATACATACATACAAACATACATGAACCCTAAACACATATACACTCCTTTTTTGGGCAGTCGTGTAATAAAGCTTCAGGTATTAACCTGATGTATTAACATCACATCACAAAAAGGCTAGCACAACATTTCTTTAACAATGACGACATTCTATAATAAATTTTAAATTATCCTTAACATACAACAATGTTCTATGCACCATTAAACCACATTGTAGGTATGTTGCCATCTGGTGATTGCACCATTTGTCTTGTTCAGACGCGGCTTCAATTTTTCGCTGTTGGTCGTGACACGTTGGAGCGGGGAGAAAGGTGGTTGTTATGAAAGTTGCTTTTCTTTTCATTTTACAAAATATGTTGAAAACTTTTTAGTGTTCATATAGAAAAAAACCGGCCAAGTGCGTGTCGGTAACATAAAGGGTTCCGTACCACCATAAGAATAAAAACGTCAAAAATGTCAAGTTTCTCGTATGGGGACCCCCTTTAGTTTTAAATTTTATTTTATTTTTAGTATTTGTTATTGTAGCGGCAACAGAAATACACATTCTGTGAAAATTTCAAGTCTCTACCTATTACGGTTCGTGAGATATAGCCGAGCCGCGTGAGAATAATAATAATAACTTTTTATTTCAAGGTACACCCAATATACAGTAAAAAAATAATTAGTAGTACCTAAAATAAAATTAAGATGAAAATATACTTAATGTAAAAATTGCGAATTGCACTCATTGTACATAGAAGGCATATTTTACACATGCTGTAGGCTATGCTCACAATGTTTCCTTACTCATAATAGATGAAGCTTTGACCAAATGATTTTAATTCGAATAAGGATCCCACCGCAGACGGACTCCGCGATCTCATGCTCGGCTGGTCGGTTATGCACGGACCATACCGTCTAGTGACGCGCATCGGTGATTACATAATTTATCGATATTTTATAGAAATGGGAATCGAATTGTTGTATGTCGATACTTTAGTCATTTAGTAAGTAGGAAAAAACAATAAACCCACGTCGCGTATAGACTTCTAACCAGCTCCCTAGACAAGTGGCATGAACACTAATCGAATAGAATAGAATAGACTTCACAATGTATGGAAATGACATTACAAGTCGCTATGTAGATCACGTGACTTATGTCATTTCCATACATGAAGCGTAGCGATTTGAAGGAACGCTTGTAGACGTCAAGCACTTGTCTAGGGGGGCAGTAGGTACTATGCAAGCGTACTAGACTAAGGCGACGGCTAGACGTTCAATATATACTGTGTCCATCAGTATTTATCAAAAACCGTGGTACTTACTGATCGTTAATACCTAGCCTATATTTTCCTGGCATGAAGAATAATATAAGCTCGACAATCTATACAAATAAATAGAATTGAAGTGCATTTAACTAAATCGGTGCATCTACATCAGTCCCATGCCTCGCCCGAGCACTCAGTTTTGACGTTGAAACACAAACACAAAATATCCTAACATAAGTGCGAGGGAGGATGAGGCATGCGAGGCATCTGGACGCACCAAGTGCATATGAAAGTATATCAAACAAAAAACAACGGTTCCTACAACGCTCAAACCCAACAGCAGCTAATTCCCCAAAAGTATTGATAAAAAAGCAAAAAACAAAATCATCATACAATCGAATTGAGAACCTCTTCTTTTTGAAGTCGGTTAAAAATACGTATCGTATCGACATCCCCCATCACTAGTAACATGTGTTACACAGTCGGGATCGCTAAATGCTCTTTCTCGATAAAACGCAGCGAGACGACACACGATTACGTTCCGTATCACACACAGCCAGACGCCTGTTCGGTCATTAAATCGTGAAAGACATACACATACATACATACTTATAAATAAAAGGTTTATTGACAGAAAGTGAGCATAAGAACAGACCCTTAAATATAACGAGTGCCATTTCAATGCCATCTGTAAACAAATGACATAAAAATTATGAAACACGAAAGTATTCTCATCTAGAGGATAGCCGTGGTCCGTTTAGATCATTTAGGGCAAAGTGGCTTATGACCACGGATCACGGCTATCCTCTAGCTAGACGATAATATTTTCTTGTTTCACAGGTACTTTTTAGAGCATAATTTTTAGGATTCGGGTTTTAGTTTTTACCCGACTACGGAGGCGTTATGATTTTGACCGGTATGTATGTATGTATGTATGTATGTATGTATGTATGTATGAATGTGCATCTGTTCCCACCTAACTTCCAAACTACTTGTCGTAATTTGACAAATGAGGTATCGTTAGAAGCGGCTTAATGACGCGCTGGTTATAGGCTATGTGACGTCACATAAAACTGCATATGGCGCCCTCTAGAGGACATAATGTCATGAACTAAAAAAAAAACATTTTTTAATGAAACCGTGTGGGGTATCAAATGAAAGAGCTTGATGAGCACATTTCAAAAATATATATATTGTTACCTATAACTCCAAAATAATTAAATAAAAAGTAAGTTTAAAAACTAAAACCCGACTACTGAAAAATCGCGCTCTAAAAAGTATGAAACAAGAAAATATTCTCATCTAGAGGATAGCTGTTTTTCAGTAGTTGGGTTTTAGTTTTTATTGAAGTTATCTTTATTTGATTATTTCTGGGTTATACTCTCTTTCGAATACCCAACACAGCTTAATTAAAAATGTATTTTTTTAGTTAATCACATTATGTTCCCTAGAGGGCGCCATTTTAAATTTAAACTGAGGTCACGTAGCCATTTTCAGATATTATAGGGATTCAGGCCATAATCCACCACGTTGTCCAACTGCGGGTTTGTGAATTTCATAAGTTATTAATAAAACCCGACTACGGAAAAAACGTGCTCTAAAAAGTATGAAACAAGAAAATATTCTCATCTAGAGGATAGCCGTGGTCCGTGTAGGTCTTTTAGGGCCAAATGGCATATGAACACGGACCACGGCTATCCTCTAGATGAGAATATTTTCTTGTTTCATACTTTTTAGAGCACGTTTTTTCCGTAGTCGGGTTTTAGTTTTTAAACTTACTTTTTATTTAATTATTTTGGAGTTATAGGTAACAATATATATATTTTTGAAATGTGCTCATCAAGCTCTTTCATTTGATACCCCACACGGTTTCATTAAAAAATGTTTTTTTTAGTTCATGACATTATGTCCTCTAGAGGGCGCCATATGCAATTTTATGTGACGTCACATAGCCTATAACCAGCGCGCCACTAAGCCGCTTCTGACGATACCTCATTTGTCAAATTACGACAAGTAGTTTGGAAGTTAGATGGGAACAGATGCACATACATACATACATACATACATACATACATACCGGTCAAAATCATAACGCCTCCGTAGTCGGGTAAAAAATTGATAGATTTTTCAGGGACATACATATTTACTCACGATATTTTTTCTTAACCGTAGGCAAGTGATAATCATAATAATATTAAAGTAATGATTCGCACATAGATTAGTCTAACCATTCGTAATGCTGCTTTCCAATGATAAGAGTCAGCAAGAACCTCATATTCCACCACGCTTGCCTAATTCCCACTCCATTCAGTCACTCCATCCTATTATTTTCTCTACGAACCATGGATTCATTGACCAAAGAAAATAAGGGTTTTACTGAACCTAATTTCATATAGAGATCTCTATTACCAAGGCCCCTGAAACTGTTAACTATGATAAGTAAACATAGCAAGCGCGTTCCCGATTTATTTCAAGGGTTCCGTACGTAAATAAATTGAGATATTGACTGTAACTGGTCTCTAATATTATCTTTGTAAAATTGTCGGTCAGGGGCTGCTAAAAGATGGCCGAATACATGTCGACCGCCAAGAATTTACGATTCGATAAAGAATTCACGATTCGATAAATAATTCACGATTCGATAAATAATTCACGATTCGATACAGAATTCACGATTCGATAAAGACTTCATGAAGATAAATATTATTATTAGAGACCAGTAGTTTTCCATTGGTTTTTACCAGACTATGGCGGAGGGTTATGATTTTAAGCGGGATGTATGTGGTATGTAGGTATGTATGTTCATCTGTTCCAGCATAACATCTAAACTACTTATCATAATTTGACAAACGAGGTATCGTTGGAAGCGTCTTGATAGTCCACTGGTTATAAGCTATGTGACGTCACATGAAATTAAATATGGCGCCCTCTTTAGTACATAATGTCATGAACTAAACAAAAATTGTCATATGCCAATGGTCACATGTCAATGGTCATATGCCACTTTGCCCTTATAACCTAAACGGGCAACAGCTATCCTACAACATGGGGTTCTTCAAAAGGCATGTTTACAGGTCCCTAAAAGGTCGGCGCCGCGTCTGCTACCCTTAAGTTGCAGATGTCCTGGGCGGCGGGTTCCACTTACCATCAGGTGGACCGTCTGCCAGTGTGCCATCCTTGGCTATAAAAAAAAACGAAAAAATCCTCTAGATAAGAATATTTTGTTGTTTCATATTTCGTAGAGCATAATCTTGCAGTATCGGGTTTGAGTTTCTGAACTTACTTTTTTTAGATAGCCGACTCAGGGGCCTGTAGTATGTTGATCCTACGGGCCCCTAAAACAAGAGACACGGGAGAGGGGAAAATACAAAGATTTTACGTGACCAAAATTCAATACGTTGCGCTCTAGGAGCTCTACGTGATGCGTGTGCGTGATCGAGACCTGTATCGTAAGCGAGGAGGCAGCTCTACCGTTTTGAATAGAAATACAATAAGGAATAACCATTTTTAAACATCACTTGCTGGACGTTGTCGGTGTGATACTCCCATAGGAAATAATTGTTAGAGCCAAGCTGTAGCCAATTGACTGCAGCTCATATATGGGCTGGCTTGAAGGTTAATACCACCCTCTCGCAGAAGATCGGCGTAAATTAGCTATTACGATCTGGCAGTAGAATATAAGAAAAAATGTAAAATGACAATTTCTAAGTGCCCCCGTAGGCCTAAACTAAATTAACGTTATGAATTTTGAGTGATACAGTCGGAAGCCCAACCCCGCTCCCTCTGTTCCACTCTCTTTCAGATCTACAACCTTTGGTATTGCAAGCATCTATAGGCTACGGTGACTACTTAACATCAGGTGGGCCGTACGATTCTGGCCGACAACATGCGGATCGCCATGAATTTAAGATTTATAATTAAGAATCCACTAACCCGTACTGGGCCAGCGTGGTTAATTATGGCTTGAATCCCCCTCGCATTGAGGGGAGGCCCGTGCCCAGCAGTGGGACGTTAAAAGGGCTATTATTATTATTATTTGAATGAAGAATACACGAAGATAATATTAGAGACCAGGGGGCTTACCACCACCTCACATAGCAGTTTTGTTTTAACGTTTCAGCGACTTTTGTGCAATGACGTTTCTTATTGTCATGACAATAAGGTTCATCATTGCACAAAAAGTCGCTGAAACGTTAAAACGTTCCTATAATTGAATCGCGATAAGAGGTCGTGGTAAGGCCCCTGTAGTTTTCAGTAGTTAAACGACTCGCCGCCCAGGTATAAGTTTTTCAGGCACCTCTTGCACTAAACAAATAATTTCGTCCGGCGAACTGAAACGCACTGAAATCACAAAATTTAACCCTATAATGGCAGTTGTTTCTGAAGAGATAAAATTAGTGGAATCTTCAAACGCATTCATCTTACTTTAATATTGTTTTAAACACGTGAATGTGGCACGTGTTTACATTCTACAAGATATAATGATAGTTAAATGCTGCTAGTAGCAGTGCTAATGACACTTAATCCAAACTGGGGGCTTACCACGAACACTTATTGCGATTCAATTACAGGAAAGTTTCAACGTTTCAGCGACTTTTTGTGCAATGACATACCTTATTGTTATGACAATAAGAAACGTCATTGCACAGAAAGTCGCTGAAACGTTAAAACAAAACTGCTATAAGAGGTGGTGGTAAGCCCCCTGGTTAGTTTTGACTTAAAAAAACCGGCCAACTGCGAGTCAGTCTCGCACATAAAGGGTTCCGTACCACCGTAGAATAAACATAACATAACATATACGTCACGACTTTAATCCCCATTCGGGGGTAGTCAGAGGCTTGAGTGGCCATACACCACCACATTGTGGAGGTATGAAGGCAACTCAAAGCCCACGTTTCATCAGATAGTCAGAACCCAATATCACAGTGGTAAACAGTGGCCGTGTGTGAATGAACATAGAATAAAAACGTCAAAAATATCAAGTTTCCTGTATGGGGACCCCCTTTATTTTGAAATTTAATTTAATTTTTAGTATGTTTTGTTGTAGCGGCAACAGAAATACACATTTTGTGAACATTGCAACTCTCTACATATAACAGTTCGTGAGACACAGCCCGCTGATAGACGGACGGACGGACAGCGGATGCTTAGTGATAGGGTTCCGTTGGCACCCTTTGGGTACGAAATAATCCAACTGAGCTCAAAGTCAACCGTCTGACAACGTAGACAAAATGTCATAAAATGACTGCTCGGGCGCGTACGATGAGTGAGAGAGCCGATCGCCCTAACCCCCCCTTCCTCTCCCTCCATTCCCCTCCTCTTCAGGTCGGCAATGTGCGAGCAATGCCTTTGGTATTGCAAGCATCTATAGGCTTCAGCAACTGCTTAACAACAGCCGGGCCGTGCGCTTGTTTGTCGCGATAGTCACATAAAAACAAGGCAAAATAAAACTAAATAATAGTCACATAAGAAATAATATCGATAAACTATTGGCATTTCGGCTCAAAGTATAAGCTATCTAATAATGAAAGTTCTACTGAAATAGGTCTACGGTCCTTGAAGCTTATCCCGAAACATATTTTTCTTTATACTCACGCATAGAGCACCAAATTACTGATAGAAATGACACCCCATCTCTTTTTGAGTACTTGAGGACTTGAGGACGATATATCGCCTACTTTCTATGTGATTATTGGCATTTATTTTATGCAGAGGTGTGGACTACATTTCCATCTTGAAAAAAATCGTATCTTTAAGTCCTTAGCGTAATTGTTTATAGTTTAGATTTCACTGGGGTCGTTACTAGTCCATTTTACGATACCCATAAGTAGTATATGCCTTGCTTAGTCTGGGACCACACAGTTGTATCAGTGGCCGCGTTGACAAGACCCGAGCAGCCTCGCCCGAGCAATCGGATGAGAATATATCGCACCTATTCAAATATCGCATTTTGTTATTGCCTAAGATGCCACACTGACAGATGGCCACCTGATAGTAAGTGGAAACAGCAGCCCAGTATATCTGCAACTATTTTTATTCTTCATTTCAGCCAAAAGACATGTTGGACATAGGCCTCCCCCAAGGTTTTCCAAAACGACCCGTTCCTTCCACTCGACACCACCAAAACGACACCACCGGTGGTGTCGTATGGAATCTCTAGTCCATACGACACCACCCTAGTGATGTCCAGAAACGCGTGTTTTTGACAAACAGCTCCCAGTTCATTAAAATAAATAAATAAATATCAGACAACATCACATACATTGATCCGACCCCAAAGTTATTATTTCAAGTTATCTATAGTTAAACGATAATTAATAAAACAGAGTTTATGAAATAAATATAAACTAAACTAACTAAACTAACAGATAAATATAAACTTTATCAAATGACATACCTCATTAATGAAACTGCTTGAACTTAATTGGAGTTTTCATATCAACAACTTTGTATGTAGGTAACCTCCCTAATAGTCGGTTGTGTCGTATGGACTAGAGATTCCATACGACACCACCGGTGGTGTCGTTTTGGTGGTGTCGAGTGGAAGGAACGAAACGACCGGTCCTGTGCCACTTGCATCCTTCCTTCCGACTTTCACTAGGTCGTCGGTCCATCTTGTGGACCTTGTGGGGAACTTTTACTGTTGGCAGATAATTCCCCAAATAAAAGTGAATCAGGGAGTCACTTCTACAAGGTAATCATTGTTCATGACCGTACGTAATAGTCGTAAACTTAGCTTACGAACGTACGTAATCCGTACGGTAAACAGATACCGGACCGCTGCCCAAACGGCTTTATAAAGTTTTAACGGCATACATAGTTGTATAACAGAAGTATAAGTTCTAGCAAGTAAATAAATAAGATGTTTTTTTTATAGGACTGCGGTGGCAAAAAAGCGTACGGCCCGCCTGATGTTAATAATTACCGTAGCCTATAGATGCTTACAGTACCAAATGCATTGCTCGCACATTGCCGACCTGAAGGGGACTGGGATGGAGGGGGGGGAGATGTTTATTGATGGTAAAGCCAAGTTGTAGCCAATTGACTGCTCACGAGCTTGCTTGACCGGGGCAGTATCACCCTTTCTCAGAAGATCGGCGTAAAGTTATTACAGCTGCGTTTTGCCCCCCTTATCTTCCCTCTAGCCCACTCCCCTTCAGGTCGGTAATCTGCGAGCAATGCCTTTGGTATTGCAAGCATCTTTAGGCTACGGTAAACGCTTATGGATGGGGAGCCCAGCGTGCACTTCGTGGATTTACTCGAGCGTCGTCCAAACCTAGTAGATTCGGTAGATGACATGATAGGAAGAATACATTGTTCTAGATGTTTCCACTTTCAGCGGTGGGGGAAGCGTAAACATGACATTTTTTTTATTTTTTTATAAAAAGCAATGTCATGGAAATACTCAAACGTGTCAGATATTGATACTTTTCATGCTCCAACATGATAAATTGAAAAAAAATAAATTACAAGAGCGCGTCAGATTTTGTAAGCATATATAGGCTACGGTAACTGCTTAAAATCAGGCGGGCTGTACGCTTTTTTTGCCACCGCAGTCCTATAAAAAAAAAAAACTGAGTGGGTGAAAAAGTGAAACTTCCAGATGCTCCCATTTCTTCGACTGACGATCAAATTAGCAAAATAGACACTTTTGACACTTCTTAGCTAGAAATGAATCCCCCTTATCTTAATCTGGCGAGTTCGAGTATTTTAAGATGGTCTATTTATTTATTTTTGGTTCCCCTGAGTGTACCCACCAATATTAAGGGCTCATACTGATTGGAGGTTCTTATCAATATGTAAGCTATCTCCCTTATCTTAATCTGACGCTCTCGAGTAAATCCAGAAAATCCTTCTACGGCTCCCCATCTATTAAAATCAAGAGGGCAATACGGTATTTTGCCACCGAAGTCAAATACATTTTTTTTTCTTAAATCTGGATTAATACAACATCACAGGTTTATACCTGGCTCTAATATTTCTCCCGTTACATTTTCCAATGGCTAATTCACTATGCACAGTACTACCGCTTAAGTCCTGATGCAAACAGATATCCGCCAGAAGATTTGTTCCAAGTTAAAGTTCTGTTCTGACCCCTTTATTTTTACCCGACTACGGAGGCGTTATGATTTTGACCGGTATGTATGTATGTATGTATGTATCAAACAACCATGAAGGACTTGGGGGTCACATTCGACCGAATGCTCACATTTCATGGGCATATTATTACAGTAGCAAAGGAGTCGTTCCAAAGACTAGGATTTGTCCTCAGAAATATTCGAGATTTTCAAAGCCAACATGCTATTCGTATTGTATTTAATGCGTTAGTTCGAAGTAAACTCGAAACCAGCGCATGCGTATGGAACCCATACGAATCCAAATATACGCTCATGTTAGAAAAGGTCCAAAAGGCCTTCCTAAGATTTCTTTACAAAAAAACATGTACATATTACCCCTATCTGTACCCTACTAATTTTTTATTGGGATGTCTGGGATACAACTCGCTGGAAGTTCGTAGGAACAATGAACAGCTGACAACGATGTGCAAAGTTCTCCATGGAATGATAGATGCACCCGATCTCCACAATGAGCTGGCTCGATTCTTTGCCCCAGTAAACTATTGCCGCAATAGGAAGCACAGAACTTTCGCCGTGCCCTCTTGCCGCACAGTAGCGCGCGCCCGCTCCCCGGTGCCACGCGCACTCACCGCGCTCAATCGGCTCCTGGATTACAATCCAACGTGTGATTTGTTTGCGAATGAATGGCTGAAGATTTTATCTGAATGTTTGAAGTTTTGTGAGAAGGACGTATGAATGAGTACCTACTTATTTTATTATTTGTATTTCTTTAAATTACTTGTTTTGTTTAACGCCTACTTATTGTGTTAACTATTATTATTTTGTTATATTTACTTAAGTACTTGATAATTTGGTGTAACTGGTCACGTACCGTACCATTATTATAAATAAATAAATAAATAAATAAAATATGTATGTATGTATGTGCATCTGTTCCCACCTAACTTCCAAACTACTTGTCGTAATTTGACAAATGAGGTATCGTCAGAAGCGGCTTAATGGCGCGCTGGTTATAGGCTATGTGACGTCACATAAAATTGCATATGGCGCCCTCTAGATGACATAATGTCATGAACTAAAAAAAATACATTTTTTAATGAAACCGTGTGGGGTATCAAATGAAAGAGCTTGATGAGCACATTTCAAAAATATATATATTGTTACCTATAACTCCAAAATAATTAAATAAAAAGTAAGTTTAAAAACTAAAACCCGACTACGGAAAAAACGCGCTCTAAAAAGTATGAAACAAGAAAATATTGTCATCTAGAGGATAGCCGTGGTCCGTGTTCATGTGCCATTTGGCCCTAAAAGACCTACACGGACCACGGCTATCCTCTAGATGAGAATATTTTCTTGTTTCATACTTTTTAGAGCGCGTTTTTTCCGTAGTCGGGTTTTAGTTTTTAAACTTATTAAATTTTATTTTATTATTAGTATTTGTTGTTTAAGCGGCAATAGAAATACACATTCTGTGAAAATGTCAAGTCTCTAGCTATTACGGTTCGTAAGATACAACCCGCTGACAGACGGACGGACAGACGGACAGCGGAGGCTTAGTAATAGGGTCCCATTGCCACCCTTTGGGTACGGAACCCTAAAAAACTATTTGGAACAAATGTTTTTTTATGAAAATAATTTTCGAAATCACAGAATGTTTCATGAAATCGCTATTATTACGAGACTGACACGGAATTATGAAAATATTTTAAATGCGCAGGCATATTCCGTGGCATATTCTATTTATGTTTTTTTGCTGTTCAACTATGTTTTCGGACGTGTTATTCGCGTATACAATTTATAAGCTATTGGCGTTTTATGGCTTGTCCGCTGGACTGACTTGCGATTGAAGTCAGCACTGGACTGGGTTTAAATTAGTGTCGACACGCGCCCAGTTACAAGTCAGCGCTGGACTGGGTTACTTGGACTGTTACGTCACTGGGATCGTATACAGGGTGAATTTTTCAAGTGTGGCCAAGTGTCAAGGATGGCCAAATCCGAAACTATGAGGAATACCGAAAAGTACTCAAAGGAGTCTCGGGGCTGATTTTGATGAAAACTAATACTGCATTATTGGATTTTTGAAAAAGTAAATTCGTAGCCAGGAATCGAACTAAGTAGTTGAATTTGAAAAAAAAAAACCACATCTTTATTATAACACCATTCGATAGTGACGGTGATAAGGAACGAATTCTGGGAAGTAATGACATACGGAAAACTTAAGGAAAGAGCTCATTTTAAACAAAATACAATTTTATTTATCTTAAGTTACCTACTATTTAACCTAAACTGATTAATTGTTCAAAAAACAGTTAGTAATTTTAATTACTAACCAGTTCCGTATCTTTTGAGTGTCGTGGATGCCTAACAGTCGTTGGTGAACCTTTATTTTTTTATGGGACTGAGGTGGCAAACAAGCGTACGGTCCGCCTGATGTTAAGTAGTTACCATAGCCTATAGATACTTGCAATACCAAAGGAATTGCTCGCATGTTGCCGACCTGAAGGGAAATGGGACAGAGGGAGGGACATCTTACGAAACGCAGCTGAAATAACCACTTTACGCCGATCTTCTGTGAGAGGGTGGTACTACCCCGGTCGAGCCAGCCCGTTTATGAGTTGCAGTCGATTGACTAGAGCTTGGCTCTACCACCATTAAAAATCCATAATATCTCACTCGCTTCATCTCCCAACTCAAAGCACACCATTTATGTAACCAGGTCGACTGGTGTGAACCATATCTGCTCAGCGGAATTGTCAATTAACTAACGTGGTGTACCGCAACATAGTAAATAGTAATTACTATAGCTGGATGAGCAGTTACTATTATATTAAATTATAACTATTGTAGTAAAGGCCGAAAGTACTAGTCTGGGACAGATAATGATTTCGGGTAGAGAAAGATTTTTCATAATGTTTTTGGATATATTTCGTACTAACCGTGTATCACAGTTACCGTAGCCTATAGAGAAAGCCCGCCGTTGTAGTCAAGAGCAATAGCAACAAAATTGTCTAACGAAACCACACAATTTTCGTTTGAAGCCTCTTTCACACTATAATCCAGTTTTTTCCGGTCTAAGCCGGTTGTCTCGTTGCATAAACTAGTTTGACCCAGAAAAGGCTAGTTTATTCTAGAATATACGAAGCTCTAGGACGGTCGCTGCATACTGTAATAAGTTCATAAGATTGTTGTTTGCAATACAAATAATAAAAGAACATTGTTGCATGAAATATTTTATAACATAATTTATTTATTTTAATGTAGGGGGTTAAATTTACACAAATCCTTTCTTATTGCTTGTTTATAGCATAAAAATAACCTAATGTCCGAACATAGTTTTTAGGGTTCCGTACCCAAAGGGTGCCAACGGGACCCTATTACTAAGCCTACGCTGTCCGTCTGTCTGTCTGTCTGTCTGTCTGTCTGTCTGTCTGTCTGTCTGTCTGTCTGTCTGTCTGTCTGTCTGTCAGCGGGCTGTATCTCACGAACCGTAATAGCTAGAGGCTTGAAATTTTCACAGAATGTGTATTTCTGTTGCCGCTACAACAACAAATAATATAAAAAAAAATATAAAAAAAAAATAAAGGGGGTCCCCATACAATAAACTCGATATTTTTTACCTTTTTATTTATAACTCATAAATTAAACTATATATAAAGGGAAAACTAATATTTTAGCCTTTAGTGATCATTATAATAGCTTTTACATAAATTGTTGAAAAAAAATATCGTAAAAATACATTTTTTTTACCAATTATTTAACTTTTAAGCGACAGTGGCGCCATCTAGTCGCATATGTGTAAACTAACATTTTCACAGAATGAATTTCAATAAAAATTAATAAAATTTATACGGTGTTTGGTACAGAACCCTCTATGTGCGAGTCTGACACGCACTTGGCCGGTTTTATTTATGACGCTAACGTGGCAAAACGCGTACGGCCCGCCTGATGTTCAACAGTTACCGTAGCCTATAGATTCTTGCAATACCAAAGGCATCGCTCGCACGTTGCCGACTTAAGGGGAGTGGGACAGATGGTTGGGCTTCCGAGTTTTTCACTATTCGTACGAAACGCAGCTGTAATAGCAACTTTGCGCCGATGTTATATGAGAGAGTGGTATAACCCCGATCAAACCAGCCCGTATAATATGCGCTGCAGTCTATTGGCTACAGCTTGGCTCTACCACCAACAACTTCAGTAGTTTCAGCTTAATTTCAGCTCCGCAATCTGATTCAGCCAATCTGGATTTCTTTTCTAAATATATAAGAAATCAAAGTCCTCACTGACTGGTTTCTTTATATAAACCAGGATCCGGGATCCGAGATCCGGGATATCCGGGATACGTGATCCGGCGTATTTGGGATCCGGTTAGAACGGGAAACGGGATCCGATATACGGGGTCCGGGATCCGGGATCCGGTATCAGAGGTCCGATCTTTTTTAAATTTTAAATCTACGCGCACAAAGTCGCGGGGAAAAACTAGTAAATAATAAATTAGTGTATTATGATCATGTTATAAGGTAGTATCTACATTTCTCAGATAGGTATGTAGGTAGCTTTCCACGTTTTCCCTCACAAATTTCGGAAATGAAAAAAAATATTTTCATGCTCAACAATAAAAGAAAGAATATTATTATTGAATCCCCGCACAGAGAGAGTACTTCAGAGTGAATAGCCACGTCCAGATGTCTAAAATGCCGCGCGAGGCAAATTGCCTCACGAAGTTTGATTTGCCTTGCGCGAGGCAAATGCGCGTCCTGCCTCACCTGAGCGCTGTCATTTGCCTCGCCTAGTTTGGCATAGTCATCAGACAGAACGATGTCAAACGTGACAAACTGATTGCTCGGCTATACCTTTCTCTGTCTAGTGTCAGTTGCCTCGCCATTTGCCTCGCGCGGCATGCGACTGAGGCAAACGTCGTGTTTCGCGAGGCATGTGGGTGAGCAGCCTCGCGCGGCATGTGTATGTTGTAGACACGTCTATTCCCGCACAATCCCGCTCGATTGGCGGGATTCAGTTGTCTTTTATGTAATACACAAACTATTGTCGTTAGTATAGCAACTTTGCCTGGGATTGGAACGCTGTTACATTTTGCTGACAAAAGGTAAAATAATAATAGTTGTATCTACAAGGCAAGTTTATTGTGTTTTCTAGTTTAGCAAAGTTGCTTTCTTATACAGATGACACTAAGGGCCATAACACACCAGGTAGCCTTGGCCACGTCGCCAGCCACCGTAGTCAACGACATGTATGGCTGGCGTTACCTGTCATACATTTAAATACGAATTAGTTGGCCCTAAAATTGTTGTTAATATTTATTATAGGTACTTATCTCTACATTTTGCTTCACATTATCTGAGAGGCATCTTTAGTTGCCGAAACTATCAACTTTTTAATGTTTTTTGGCAGTTGCAGCCAACAATTGCCAGTTTCAGCAACAGTTGCCCGTGTGCATAGCCTCTAAGAACATAAGAACATAATCAAATAGGTAGATTTTTTTGATAAATTTCGAAACACACTTGAAATTTATTTAAGAAGAAAGAATCCAGAAATTGTTGTATTTGTTGTATTTGAATTGTATTTTCATATAGTTGTAATCTATCTTCATCTTATCGTATGGTTAGTCAAGTGGCAAACCCGGTGTCAGAGTTGTTCAAGCCGCCCGAAGGCCACTAACACTAACTTAACGACTGCTGCCTAGGTGACAACAACCGGGACCGACTTTTAACATGACCCCCGAAGCACGAAGCTTAGTTCAAATGCCACTAGGTCACCCATCTCTGAATGACCTTACCAAGCCTTGCTTACCCTCCGATCGTTTACCCATCAGTGATTACAGCTGGCTATGAACGCCTGAAAATATATAATTTCCCTCTTTGCGTCAGAAATTAAAAGGCAAAAGAACTTAATATCAGTTTCGTATTTCACAAATATTTTCACAACTAACTATAATATCTTGTGAACTTGAGTCAAGTTAACTATTGACGGTTTAACTTTGCCGGTAACTTGAATACTGAGAGTTAAAACGATAGTTAACTTTAAATAACGGTGCGGAAGTTATTTACGTAAAGTTAAAGAACTGTTGGTAAAGTTGAATAACATTGCCCTTTGCTTCTGAAAATAATGCTATTTGAAAGTATTTATCAAAGCATTCATTAATTTTAACAAATTAATATCTACTATTATATTATTATTGTTTGCAGCTCGTATAGGGCATGACTCGACTAGGGTAGTACAACCATCTCACAGAAGATCGGCGTAAAGTTGCTATTACAGCTGAGTTTCGTACGATGAATGAGAGAGTCGAAAGCCCAACTCCCCCTCCCCACGCCGTCTCACTCCCTTTCAGATAAAGTAGCTATTACAGCTGCGATGAATGAGAAAGCCGGAAGCCCAACTCCCCCCTTACCCTCCCTCTTTCCCAATCCCCTACAGGTTGGTAACGTGAGAGCGATGCCTTCGGTATTGTAAGCATCTATAAGCTACGGTAAACTTACCATCAGGCACGCAATACGCTTCTTTGCCACCAAAACAGTTTGCACTCCGGGAGTGCCGGCAGAAGTGAAAACTTGAACATTAACGTTGTGCTTTTTTAAATATTTTGGAATGGTTAGGGATTTTTTTTTAAATCAAACAACCTGGCCGTTTTTTTTGTTAAATAATCATATAAAATAATCAAAATTAAAATAAAACATTATAAGAATTAAATAAATAATAATATATTAAATTCGAAAATATAGTAAACATAGGATTCGAACCTACGCCCCATAGAGCACTCACCCAGATCCATTAGATGTGTCCATATGGCGCGCATGCCTCACCCGAGCACTCATATTATGACACTACGTCTATGCGTTCCGACGTCAAAAGTGAGTGCTCGCGCGAGGCATGCGCCTGATGAAGACGCCGCCATTCACTTAGGCGCTAATAAAACGTTGACGTTGAAAGCGTAATTATGAACTATATACTATTTAATCCATCAATTTTTCGATCAGGACACGTGACCCTGTCGCGAGTTTAACGTATTTTACCCATCTCAAGAAAAGTGCACAACGCCGCTAAAGAAGTTTTCACTTCAAAAACTATATAAAACGTTACTCAAAGTCGGCAAAATTAAGCAACTATTGCTATTATTCTGTAATGAGTAGTACAAGTTAATGTTGAGTGATAGATCTTCCTTTCAAAAATAATAATCGCTCACAATCTCATCACATGCGGCGATAATATCAAAACACTAGCCGACCCTTCCTGTGGTGGAAAATATCAAATGTCAACAGTACAAGGAAAGAGGCGGCAACATTGCCGAAACAGGTGGCAGCACTTATTATTGTGAAGAGGGACTCGAAATAGTGTTGTTCCTACCCGGGATTCCTTTGTATTATTTGTGTCACAACACTTTTCTATGTTTCGACTTTTAATTCGATTCAGTAACTTGACAGTTGGAGGGATACCAGTTTTTTTACAAAAAAGATAGTGATGTGGTGTAAGAATGAACGAAATTGAATGAACTTAAATAATGTACTTATATGCGAGCATTTTATTAATTTTAACAACTCATCATAAAAACACTGTATACACTATTAAACGTTGTATAGATCTTATTCACCATGTCTTCTTCGTATGAAATGTCTTTATTAAAATTACACAATATTTATTTTTAATTCGTTTCTATTAGAAGAAAATAATAAAAACAAATAACTTTTTATAATACCTATTAAATATTCTTATATTCCACATCTCACATACGAATTTTCGAAGTTTTATTTAATTAAACCATTTTTATCATTCGTTCTTCACGCAAAATCGTTCACTACCCCAACACTATTAGTGTTGGTAACATTATTTCTCTTTGAACTGTCAAGTTACTGAATCGAATTAAAAGTCGAAATATAGTTAGTAGTTTTTTTTTTATGCTCATAGCCAGCAATCACTGATCGGTAAACGATCGGAGGTTGCAACGCTTGGCAAGGTCGGTCAGAGATGGGTGACCATTTAGTGGCATTTGAACTGAGCGTCTCCGTGCTTCGGATGGCACGTAAAAAGTCGGTCCCGGTAGTTGTCATCTAGGCAGCAGTCGTTAAGCCTTGTCAGAGGCCTTCGGGCGGCTTGAACAACTCTGACACCAGGTTGGCCACTAACCATACGATAAGATGAAGAAGTATTTCCTTCCACCTTCATTGTTTAGGTCCCAGGTTCGATCCCCGGTGGGCCTGAACCAATGGATGAATTTTCATCTATGTGCATAATTTATAGTTCGCTTACGGTGAGGGAAAACGTGAGGAAACCTACCTATCCCTCGGGATTAGGTAATAGTCAGTTCCTGTATACACGGCGACAAGGTTCACCACCTGTCACGTTGGGTTCTGACTATCTGGTGAAACGTGGGCTTTGAGTTGGCTTAATACCTCCACAATGTGGTGGTGTATGGCCACTCAAGCCTCTGACTACCCCTGAATGGAGATAAAAGTCGTGACGTATATTTTTTTTTTTTAATTATTTCTATGTTTATGGGACTGGGCCCACACACTCTCAGCACTGTAACTCCTGTAAGCCAGGATTAATGGTGTCCAACGGTGACCAAAAGCAATGGTGACACTACAAGAATCCCGGTCAAAAGCTTAATCGTCTTGGAACCCGCATTAATTGAACTAAAAGAAGAATAAGAGTAGTTGAAAGAAGATTATCTAACTCCCTCCGATGCATTTTTTTGAAGTGAAAACTTCTTTAGGGGCGTTGTGCACTTTTCTTGAGATGGGTAAAATATGTTAAACTCGCGTCAGGGTCACGTGTCCTGATCGAAAAATTCGACAGATTGCGCAGGGCGCTTGCGCGAATAAAAAGCGACAGATTCGTAGCGACAGGTCACATGTCCTACCTTGGGATGGGTAAAAAGTATATAGTGAATGAATCTGGGTGAGTGCTCTATGGGGCTTAGGTTCGAATCCTATGTTTACTATATTTTCGAATTTAATATATTATTAATTATTTAATGCTTATTATTTTTTATTTTAATTTGTATTATTTTATAATATGATTATTTAACAAAAAAAACGGCCAGGTTGTTTTTTTTACATTTTTTCCCTAACTATTCCAAAATATTTAAAAATGCACAACGTTAATGTTTAAGTTTTCACTTCTACCGGCACTCCCGGAGTGCAACCCGGTGTTTTTTTATATCGCCAGACAAACACACCAACTGTATGGTCCCAAACTAAGCAAATCTTGTACTATGGCTACCATACAATAGACTGGGGGCGATCCCAGTGACACCCAGACCAGAAGGGCTAGACAAGTGGCATTACGGCTAATCGAATAGTATAGAATAGACTTCACAATGTATGGAAATGTCAAACGTCGCTATGTAGATCAACAACAAGTTGCTATGTAGATCACGTGACTTATGTCATTTCCATACATGAAGCGTAGCGATTTGAACGAACGCTTGTAGACGTCAGCCACTTGTCTAGCCCTTCGGAGCAATAACGAAGGGCTGTTTCTGAAATTTGCCTTCCGAGCACCTAGTTGGCTTGGTGGCGCATCTACTTTGCTAAAACAAATAACTGACAGGATAATTTATTACTTACGTAATTGAGACAAATAGAAGTTTAAACGGTGATTGTTGAAATATTAATACAATTTAATTACAATGCACCAACTGATTAAATAATGGCGTACAGACACAAAAGGAAACAAATCAATACTATATTATTATTACTAATGGGTGTAAGGGGTCCTCACGACATCGAAGAACCCAAGTTTACCTCACCTGCTCACGGTGCACCCTGGTAAACAGCGAACGAGGCTAAGGGCCACCGCAGATTTGCTACTTTTAGCATCGGCGATCAGCGATTTTGATGCTGCGTTGCGTTTCTTCGAGCGCGAACGAGACGCAGAATCAAAATCGCCGATCGCCGATGCTAAAAGTAGCAAGTTTGCGGTGGCCCTAACCGTCCACCACCGATATATAACTACCTACTAATGTTACAAATGCGAAAGTAGGTGAGTGTGTGTGAATGTTTGTTACCACGTATCTCAATAACTAATAAACCGATTTTAATGAAATTTGAAACCTAGAGTAGGCTCCGGAATAAGACATAGACTAATCTTACACATCAATTTCCACGCGGGCGCAGCTGCGGGGCACAGGTAGTTAAAAATATATGTCAATGGCTTCATTGGAATTTTATGACAAGGTATTTTTTTTTTTTTTTTTTTATAATGAGGATAAAAAAAAAGATTTAAAAAAAAATAGTTTTAGATATAAGCATCGCCCAAAATATGTGAAAATAAAATGTGCCCCAAGTATCTTCCAGGATTCTGAAATGACAAATATAGTATTTGGGATAAGGGGGGGTCATAAATTACGTGAGGTGATTTTCAGATTTTTCGACCCCCCTACCTTCCCCCTCTAATCTCACGTGAGATTTTTCAAAAGCAATATTCTAGAGGAGAAACATGTTTTACTTAATTTAACCCAGTTTTCTTGCAATTTTACACTGTTTCTTGCGGTAAAAAAATATTACGTGAGATTTTCCGAGACCC
This sequence comes from Drymonia ruficornis, assembly GCA_947859195.1. Taxonomy (NCBI): domain Eukaryota; kingdom Metazoa; phylum Arthropoda; class Insecta; order Lepidoptera; family Notodontidae; genus Drymonia; species Drymonia ruficornis. The sequence goes on along the minus strand of OX401927.1, from coordinate 1,214,685 downwards.
CCTTCTCTCCCACGTGAGATTTGGTGAGATTTGGCTTGACCCTCCCCATTCTAAATGCCTCACGTGATTTATGGCCCCCTAAGTACAAAGTAAAACTAAAATTTTTTTCGTCAACTTAAATTATAAAAATTACAACTGAGGAACTTCCGTTTGCTTTAAATCGGTCAAAAGTGCTTCGATTTCGATGAGTTTCGTACGAAACTGTATGTATTTAAAATCTGAAATGCTTAGAAGTTCAAAATTAACGCCAAGTAATACTGGTTATTTGTTGAACCTCGACAAATACGGGGGAGGGGTGGTTACGGAACCCTAATTCAATGTTTTTTCAACGCGCATAATGTAATGACGTCGGTGTGTTAACAAACACAAGTGTCTTAATATAGATCTGTTCGCCATCCTATTTAGATAGGGAGCCGTAGAACGGTTTTCTGGATTTACTCCAGCGCGTCAGATTAAGATAAGGGAGATACCTCACATATTGATAAGAACCTTCAACCAGTATGGGCCCTTAATATAAGGGTGTACGCTCACGGGAACCAAAAAAAATAATTAGATTACTCAAAATACTCGAACGCGTCAGATTAAGATAAAGGGGATTCATCGCTAGCTAAAAAGTGTCAAGTGTAAATTTTGCTAATTTGATCGTCAGTCTAAGAAATGGGAGCATCTGTAAGTTTCACTAACCACCCCCTCTGAAAAACTGACGTGCTCGAGTTTTTTTTTTCAATTTATCATATTGTAGCATTAAAAATATCAATATCTGACACGCTTGAGTATTTCCATGTCATTGCTTTATTTTACAATTTTGAAATTTAGATGTAGACGCTTCCCCCACCGCTGGAAGTGGAAACATCTAGAACCATTTATTCTTCCTATCATCTAATCTACCAAATCTAATAGGTTTCGGCGACGCTGAAGTATACCCACAGTTAGCATCATGGGCTCCCCCTCTAATTGTACGCCATTAATACCTACATAAAGCACGGTATCAAGCGAAGATTGACCTATTCTTCGCCACAAAGCTCAAAATGTTTGTGCTCAATATATTTTTTGTGCTTTTCTACGCTGCGGGTATCCATGGTAAGTAATTTATTTTAATTATTATTAATATTTTATTTTAATTTTGGTAAGGGTTACTTAGATTTTATGGTTTCTTCTTTGAGCTCATGCTGTACTTACATCGTAGGCTCAAAGAAGAGTTCTTAAGGACTTACTAAAGCTGAAAACGGTGAAAAACGACAAAATTGTTGATGAATTTGCCCATTTGCTTTATAAAATACTAGCTGTGCCCGCGATCTCTTCCGCGCATGATTTAAAATAATAATATATATACAGGTTGGGCTTGCAATCAGAAGGTCCCAGGTTCGATCCCCGGTGGGGCATGCACCAATGGATGAATTTTCATCTATGTGCATAATTTACAGTTCGCTGACGGTGAGGGAAAACATCGTGAGGAAACCTACCTATCCCTCGGGATCAGGTAATAGTCAGTTCCTGTATACACGGCGACAGTGGGATTAGGTAGCCGTGTGTACAAAAATGTCCCAGGATATTATTATTATTATTATTAAACTCTTTTTTTCTGTGGAGTCCTCTACGTTACATAAGGAACTCTTGAAATAATGTCATGCCTCTAGACCTAGCGATTTAGCCTGTGCATTGTCTGTCAATCATTCAGAATAATAATTGCCCTGGTCTGGGTGTCACTGGGATCGCCCCCAGTCCATTGTACGGTAGCCATAGTAGAAGCGTTGCTTAGTTTGGGACCATACAGTTGGTGTGTAGGTCTAGCAATATTTATTTATGTAGTAATATCAGTTATCTGGTTTCAATAGTACAAGCTCTGCTTAGTTTGGGATCAGGGGGCTTACCACAAACTCTTATTGCGATTCAATTACAGGAATGTTTGAACGTTTCAGCGACTTTTTGTGCAATGACGTACCTTATTGTCATGACAATAAGGTACGTCATTGCACAAATAGTCGCTGAAACGTTAAAACAAAACTGCTATAAGAGGTGGTGGTAAGCCCCCTGGTAGCCGTGTGTAAAAAGAATGTCCCAGGATATTATTATTGTTCCCCGGGATCGAACACTGTATTCCCGTATCCCGTACCCCGGGATCAGTGCGCAACACTAGTGATATAACAGTAAATAGAGGTCGGAACATCAAGTTTCATTAACTGTGTAAGGATATCAGATTGTGGTCCCTTTATGTGGGTCTCGCCCGTTTTTTTGCTACCTATAATAATAATATAATAATAATATCCTGGGACATTTTTTACACGCGGCTACCTGATCCCAAACTAAGCAGAGCTTGTACTATGGAAACCAGATAACTGACATTACTACATATACTACTTTTTTATTTGTAAATACATACTTAATATACATATACACCCAGACTCCGGACATACAGACATGTTCATGCACACAAATGCATGTCCCGGGTAGGAATCGAACCTACGACCTGCAGCGTGAAAGGCGCCTCCGCGCCAACCACGCTAACGGGCCCGTCAAGGCCCCTATATCTTACGCATTTCCATAAAAGGGATGAGTTCTTTTGTATATGGTGTTTTAGAAGGCCGAAATAATGCTTATGTAGAGTATCTATCGGGCGAAGAACTCACAGAAGATCGTAAAGCGGCTATTACAGCTGCGTTTCGTGCGATAAGTGAGAGAGCCGGAAGCCCAATCCCCCCTTCTCCTCCCTCCGTCCCACTCCCCTTCAGGTTGGCAAGCAATGGCTTCGGTATTGCAAGCATCTATAGGCTACGGTAACTGCTTAACATCCGTACAAAAGTTTGGCACCTTAATGCTATAAAAAAACGAATATCAAACTTTAGTAAATATATTTTGCATATTAAAATATCAAATTACAAAGATATTGTTTACTAAAGTCACTAAAAGTAACGGATTATGACGTTAATATACCATATTATTCCGTATCCTATAAACGGTATGTATTTTTTATATTTTAAAAGTCATTCAGAACATTATTTAATTTTTACGGTTAGTAATGGCGAGATATACCTACTCTTATTATACTAACTCTAATAGTTATTATACATTAAAAAAACAAATTATGAACATCCAAATTGCTATTAATATACCTAAATCCAAAAAAAAAAAATTTTACGGTGAGGGAAAACATCGTGAGGAAAGCTACCTATCCCTCGGGATTAGGTAATAGCCAGTTCCTGTATACACGGCGACAAGGTTCACCACCTGTCACGTTGGGTTCTGACTATCTGGTGAAACGTGGGCTTTGAGTTGGTTAATACCTATATATATGACGTTATAAATAAAATAAAAATAAAAATGAAAATATTTTTACTTCAGAATGTTATTTACGTTTTTCAACAGTTTTCATCCTGAATCAAGCTTTTGTTACTAGCCGCCAGTTAATTATAAACCTGTCTTTTCCAAACAATACGTCATATCACCTTAATTAATACCTGTGCTAGCCCCCTGAGGGGTAGCTTTATGATACTATCAGCACGGAACAAATTAATTGGTCCGTCCTGTTTGAACAAGTTAAATAGATGTAAAACCGTTGTTTCGGATACATTGTTACGCGGTATATTCATATTCATATTCATTTATTTCGCATTCCACAATGTGTAAAAGGTGTTAAATACAATGTAGACCAATTGTGGACCCAGCAGGGCACAGCAAAAGTAATAAGTAGGAGAGAGGAGGATAATGACGTAATACATATTTTTTTAGATAATTATAAAATGCTGTTGTTAGGTATATTATAATAAATATATGATAGGTATTTGTTATTTAGGAGATACATTTTACATTTTAGATACATTACTATACAATATGTTAAAAAAACCCTGTCCGAGCCGAAACCGGTATTTAGGTTTCACAATCACATGACCAAATAAAAATAAAAATAAAAAATATTCATGATAGTAAACATATTAATGAAAATTTTAATGCAATTTTTTTTTGTGTTTTTCCCCAAAAAATTACCAAATTTAAAAAATATGACAACAACATTACCGGCAGTAATTATGTTAGATCGTGTGGCGGCACCTCTGAGCACCAAGAAAATGAAAAAAAAAAAAAATTACATAAATAGAATCTAATCTCGATACCCAGCAATACGTTTTCGGGTCGGACAGGGTTTTCTTAACACACTGTATACAGAGTGTTAGAATACAAGAGACTATTCAAGCCCATGATAATTCATGCTTGCATGTAACTAAAAAAACACTAATAAATGACAGACAAAACTGAATAAAAATGTTGCAAAACGTTTAACGACGTAGGCCACCCTTACGCTAGCGAGCGACTATGAGCTGCCTTATCAAATGGAATTTACTCTTATAAATGACTTTAATCCGTTTTCCCTTTATCATAATTTTTTCATAAATTCGTATATTTATTGGATAATTTGATAAGGTGCACTCGGGTAATTCCGAAATTCGGGATTAAAAGACAAGCCCGCCGAGTTTCTTGCAGGATCTTCTCAGTCAAGGTCGCGTTTCCGATCCGGCGATAGAATTTAAGAAAAAAAATGTAAAATGACAATTTGTAAGTGCCCCCGTAGGCTTTAACAAAATAAACGCGTTTACTTTGACTAGCCCGATTTTCGGCATTAGCAATTAACGTTGATATTGCAACGTTTGATAGAAAATTGAAATTCGGAATTACCAGAATGTGCCTTACACAATTAAGATAATTATTTTTTCATAATTGTAATGAGAATCGATACCCATGCATTCCAATATTTATTTCTGACTTCTGAAACATCATTACTGTACTGTTTCACTATAAAATCCAGGGGGCTTACCACCACCTCTTATAGCAGTTTTGTTTTAACGTTTCAGCGGCCATTTGTGCAATGACGTTTCTTATTGTCATGACAATAAGGTACGTCATTGCACAAAAAGACGCTGAATCGTTAAAACGTTCCTGTAATTGAATCGCAATAAGAGTTCGTGGTAAGCCCCCAGAAGACAGAAAAATACAGCATATAAAATAAAAGCCGTATAACCCTCAGTCCTATGTCAAAATAAAATGTACACTACGCAAGTACTTCACAGGCTTTCAGGGCTTTCAGGGCGGCCCCAAAGTTCGCGAAGCAACATTATACGTTATATATAGCCGTCGAGTTAACAATGGCCGGTCGTATTCAGATGTAAATGAACTGACACTCGGAGTTTGTGATAATTGTTTACACTGTAATGTAACTTTTTAGGGTTCCGTACGTATAGGGTGCCAACGGAACCCTATTACTAAGGCTCCGCTGTCCGTCTGTCCGTCCGTCTGTCAGCGAGCTGTATTTCACGAACCGTAATAGGATGAGAGTTGAAATTTTCACAGAATGTGTGTTTCTGTTGCCGCTACAAGAACAAAAACTAAAAATAAAATAAATTTAAAAAATAAAGGGACCCCATACAAGAAACTTGATATTTCTGATGTTTTTATTCTACAGTGGTACGGAACCCTATATGTGCGAGTCCGACACGCACTTGGCCGGTTTTTTAAAATCTGCAAGATGAATAATTTTATTAATTTTACTAGCTGATGCCCGCGGCTTCGCCCGCGTGGATGTCGGTGTTTCTCTACTATATTATGGATGTATTATACATATAAACCTTTCTCTTGAATCACTCTATCTATCAAAAAAAACCGCATCAAAATCCATTGGGTAGTTTTAAAGATCTAAGCATACATAGGGACAGACAGCGGGAAGCGACTTTGTTTTATACTATGTAGTTATTACACAACGGTGTCATAGCCATCCCAGCTCCCAAACATTGTTAGCAAAAGGTGTACTGTCGGACAAAACTGTCGGGCTTATTGAAGTCGAGAAAAGGGCAGTCGGGCCCTGCGCGGGGCTCAATGACCGACTGTGAAATGTCCAATAATGCCACCGTTAACAATACAGGCACGATGAAAAGACTATTAAATTTACACAAAAACTTTTTGATTTGGAATAAGGTACGCAGAAAGTGTAGGTACGTGATATGGCCACAGCCCCCCTAGACAAGAGGCATGAACGCTAATCGAATAGAATAGAATAGACTTCACAATGTATGGAAATTTCAAACGTAGCTCGTAAGATCTAGGGGACTGATATTTTTATTATTTTTACTATTGGTCGTCGAGTTGTCCAATTTCGACCATAATTCATTTAAATTTTAAGTTTGATTAGGTACTTCTTTTATTAACAAAAGTACTGGCCTTTAAAAAAACAATTGGATAAAGTTTAGTGTCAAAATATCAAAAGCAAAATACACAATCTACGTCAATATATTATAATATGTGTGTCAGTGACGTGCCTTTAGGAAGACACCGCACGTCATATGAAATAAAGCTCCTTGAATGCGGCAATCTCAATATTGTAATGTGTGTAACTAATTGCGTCAACGCACACAAGCATGAGTAAATAGTGTGGTCAACTTCTAAACTTTTACCCCATGAATCAAAGACTACCAAACTTAAGTGGAGATGGGCAGGCCATAGAATAGAATGGATCCTGAAGTGGGCTAAAATTTCAAGCGAGTGGGTTCCGGAAGATAGAAGACGGCGTTGCGGCAGGCCTAGAAAGAGATGGTGCGATGATCTTGACGCCTTAGAGAAGGACTGACAAAGAGTCGTTGAGGACAGAGATAGGTGGAGGAGGATGGGAGAGACCTATGCCCAGCAGTGGGACGAAATAGGTAAATAAAAAATGGGAAACGTTTTTTTATACAGTCTACAAGTAAGTAGATACTTAGTTGCTGTTTTGATGTAAGTAGCTTATAAAATACATAATGTAAGTGAACAGTCAAATAAATGTCAAATGGTGAATGAATGTATATGAAGGTAGAGATAAAAATGTACGCCCCTCCACTAAACCTGATTATTTAAATGTGGGAAAATAAATATTTTCATATACATTCATTCACCATTTGACATTTATTTGACTGTTTACTTATGTATTTTATAAGCTACTTACTAGTAGACTGTATAAAAAAAAGTTTCCCATTTTTTATTTACCTATTTCGTCCCACTGCTGGGCATAGGTCTCTCCCATCCTCCTCCACCTATCTCTGTCCTCAACGACCCCTTCACCCGCGCAAATTGTCACACGTTGTTTCTTAGGTAAATCTAATAAGACGTTGACATTGGCAGAATCACATTGGGTCCGAATGGAAAGAAGCCATTAATTAAAAAATAAAAGTTTTTAAAAAAGAACAACTCTTCCCTCTATGTTCTCTGTGATACTTACCACAAAAATAAATATGTTGGGTTCCTTTGACTGAATCACTCGTTACCAAGGAATTTTTAATGCTCGTTACTAACCAGCTGAACCAAGCGATCGAAAATATTTATACCAAGCGATTATTTTTTTATGGTAGGGTGGATACATCATCTTCAGCATTTAGTAAGGTGCCTTGCAAAATATCAATTTATAACTTACGACCTTATATAAAAATAATTATTTATTTGCAGAACAATAAAAATCGCAACCTTGGGGAAATTAAGTTTTATTACGCGGCATCACTGAACGGTGTAATTTATATTCTTTGACATTTTAATGGTTGGTGTTATTTTTCGTTGAAATTAGGATATTATGCAATACTTACTGATGGTATGTGATCCCAGTGTCTTTCTTATTGTTTGATTGATTGTTTCTGCATAATTTTACCGCGCAGGCCGGCATTTTACTATGTAAATATAATTAAAGAAAAATGTCAACACGGCAGATCAGTGTGACAGAGTGGTTGCTACGAGATTACGTCAAGTTGGACTCGTATGCTCATTTATATGAGCATTATTCGTTGCCGCATTTTACAACTACACCGAAGCCATCTAGTCGAGCGGCGCTCGACTAATATATAATCGAAGATGTGTGTGTATGTGAATAGGTGAAACGAAGTAGTGTATGAAATGTTTTCTTTTATTAATTTTAATTTATTTTGAATTAATTTTATGTAAAAATATTAGTTGTATGCACTCCTTCGCCATGCAAACTTTTACTATGCCAAATTTCATACTCCTCCGTCCACGTAATCTTCGAAAAAAGGTTACGAAAAGAAATGCTCTCGTATTAATATGATGATGATGGCGATGATGATTAGTCATAGTAAGAGTGCTCGGGCGAGGCATGCGCGGTATGCATCAAATAACGCCACCAACAACCATGATTTTTTAAGTCGGTTAAAAATTTATTTGGTCCTACACAAGATGCTTATTATTATTAATAATTTCGCACAATTTGTCCGTCCGTACCCAACCGGACCAACACCAATCTGTTATAATGTAATGCAAACAACATGTAACATGTTTATATCTAAATTAGTAGTCGTTAAGATGCCGTGAGCGAGTTGAGCTTAATTTCAATAGCAGCATTAGCATACGCCACTTGTCGATAAAAGCTTAAACAATTCATCGAATTTACGAAATAAAAATATACACATCTGTGTAGACTTTATTTAACATAATAATAAAAAATAAACTTACCTACCTACTACTATACCTATAATCAAAATAATTATTTACAAAAAAAAACACTTATGCCAGACCGCGTGCCGTTACCTGGCAAACTGCCCAGAAGGCTGGCAGCATTGCAACGTTGAATGGCTGCTTATCTGTGAGAAATATGAGCCAGCCTCGTATTTGTGTAGATAATTGGCTAAATGTAATAATTATTAGGTAGGTAGTCAAAAATATTACCTTGTAGTACTAATCCACTAGTTTTATGCTTATATGCCAAAATTTGAGTTACCTACATAACAAAAAAAATACTTCATCGGCGAAAAGATTTCAATTTCAGAATATTACATCGCAAATATTTTTTTTACCAAAACTATGTAAGTAAGTTGCTAGAGTGAGACCGTTTTATGATATTAAAATTTGAGAATCACATGTTAAATATTTATTACAACTACCTCTATTATTAAGATTCGTTATTTTTTTTAAAATCAGTGCAAATTACTTTTTTTTACACGCTATATGAACAAATAGCAACTGGAACGTAATGCCATTTTCTATGTCCGTTTCACATCAGATTACAACAGTCACCCGCAACACTGAATTATACAATCACGCGTACGTCACTCACGTAGCGTATACTAAATATGTACCATAATTCCGGTTCATTAATATGCCATTTCGCGAATCCTACGCACACACTACGTAACCTTGGAATGGAGTTTGTTAAATTGGAAGCGTGTAGTAATTTTGAACTTCAGTTCAATTATGAACGCAGAATAAATCACGTTATCAAAAGTATAATAATAAATGCTTACCCTTTCTGGCTTCCCCATGTTCTTGCTTCTCGCATGCAAGAGCAAATACCGCAACTAAAAAAAAAACTGCAAACAGTAACTAAGGGGCACCGCAGACTTGCTACTTTTTGCATCGGCGATCGGCGATTTAGTCGCTTTTAGCATCGGAGCAATCGCTGCGTCCGACCATAGAGAGTCGCCAAAACGCGATGCAGTCGCAAAATCGCCGATCGCCGATGCAAAAAGTAGCAAGTCTGCGGTGGCCCTTAGGAATAATTTGACGACCGCTTGGAGCAGTGTGAAGCAGTTTATTAAAATCCAACACTTTCCTTAAGTTTGCCGTATGTCATTACTTTTCAGAATTCGTTCCTTATTAGCGACACTATCGAATGGTGTAATAATACAGTGTGTGAGGTTTTTTATTTTCAAAATCAACAGGTTCGTTTCCTGGCTAGGAATATTGATTTTTCAAAAATCCAATGATGCAGTTTTATTTTTCATCAAAATCGGGTCCGAGACTCCTTTGAGTACTTTTCGCTTGGCCATACACGCCCACTTGAAAAATTCACCCTGCATATTGTCGATATTTTAAATCTCAAAATCTCGATAATTATTTCCGAGTATTTCGATATTTTTAAGCGCTGGGTACAAATTTCCTAAATTAAAAAAAAAATCTATATATCGATAGGATGCATCTGAAAAAAAAAATCTATATATCGATAGGATGCAAAAAAATGTGTCGTTTTTTTCATTTGCCCATCCCTAATTTATTTTCATAAATTATCAGCCAACATAATATTAATTTATAACTATGATACATTAAATCCTTTTACATCAGCGGCTCCCGACGGAGGCTTCGCTCTAAATCCACATTAAAACTTGTAAATAAGCTTATAATTCATAGAAGGGTACAAACACCGAACAACAACTCGTAAACAGTAAAAAATTAGGGTATTTTGAACAAAACTGTTTGAATTTATGACAGAAAAGTTTTGTAAAATTAATTTAAACTTGAATTTCGAATAGTAACCATGCTATAATGGTCTTTGCTATAAACTAAATATCCAAAGTCAGTATTAATAAAAAACCGGCCAAGTGCGTGTCGGACTCGCACATAGAGGGTTCCGTACCAACCACCGTATAATATTATTTAATTTTTAGTAGTTGATATTCATTCTGTGAAAATTTTAATTTACACATATACGACTAAATGGCGCTATTGTCGCTTAAAAGTTAATTAATTGGTAAAAAAAATTATTTTTACAATATTTTTGTCAACAATTTATGTAAAAGCTGTTATAATGATCACTAATGGTTAAAATATTAGTTTTCCCTTTATATATAGTTTAATTCATGAGTTATAAATAAAAACCTCAAAAATATCGAGTTTATTGTATGGGGACCCCCTTTATTTATAAACTTTTTTTATTTTTAGTATTTGTTGTTGTAGCGGCACCAGAAATACACATTCTGTGAAGATTTCAAGCTATTACGGTTCGTGAGATACAGCCCGCTGACAGACAGACGGACGGACAGACAGACAGACAGACAGACAGACGGAGAGCGTAGGCTTAGTAATAGGGTCCCGTTGGCACCCTTTGGGTACGGAACCCTAAAAAGATCTCACTACTCCACCAAGCCAACTAGGCGCATCTGAAATGTGACGTCACCACACAACAAGGCGGTGGCGGCATAGTAGAAGGAGTGGGAAGTAGGTTGTCTTCATACAAACGCGCCGCGCGCGGATTGTATGTGTGCGCATAGTTTCTTTGCGTTGCCGCGCGCACACTCAAACAAAATCTCATTGTTTCGCCTGCTTAAGCGGGTCGAGATTTTCTTTGAGGGTGCGTGCGGCGGCGTATGGATGCTATGGCGGACACATGCGGGCCGCGAGCGGTGCGTTGTATGAAGATGGCCTACTTCCCACTCCTTCTACTATGGTGGCGGTGTGCGGGGGGTGTGGCGGGCGGGAAGCCGCAGGCGGTGGCGGGTGTGCGGCCGGTATGCGGGCGGGGAAGCCGCATTCCATCCGAGCGCCTAGTTGGCTTGGTGGAGCAGTAATGCGAGAGAGATTCGGGCCACCGTCCACCATTCTGCCTCAGAATAGGTTTCCACACGATGATTTCCTTTTTTTGACGAACTCTTGGCGCAGTGGTTTGAGCGTATGCCGCTCGGCTCACTGCATCGGGTGGTTGCGGGTTCGATTCCCGCCAGAGGCAAATTTTGCGAACGGTCATTTCGTAATTTACCCTGGTCTGGGTATGTAAGGAGGTACGATGTCTGCTAAAACAATGTAAAAAAAGACAAGCCCGCTGAGTTTCTTGCCGGATCTTCTCAGTCGAGGTCGCGTTTCCGATCCGGCGGTAGATTAAAAAAATATGTAAAATGACAATTTGTAAGAGCCCCTGTAGGCCTTAACAAAATAAACGTTTTGAATTTTGAATGCATCAATCAAGTACTATTTTAAAACCAACAGTACTCTAACCCCCTTATTCATAGAAAGTTATAATCACATTTGTTCCTTTCATAACCATTGCAAACTGGGCAAAATCTCTTTGAATAAGGGGGTAAGATTTTATGCAAAAAGCTAGTAAAATATCGGAATGCCTCCGTTCCTTTTACTGCCAATTCAATGGTGAGAGACGACAATACCCAGGCGATTTGTATCCGTCGGTTCTTAATGGTGTAGGCACAGCTCTCACTGAACAAGACAAATACTCAGTAATGAAATGCGTATACTAACTTGATTGGCTGTCTTGTTACAGGCGGCTTCTATATTGACTTCATTTATTACAGTATCTGCCGTCCTAGACAAGCATGAACGCTAATCGAATAGAATAGAATGTAATGTAATGTAACGTCACGACGTTTATCCCCGTTCGGGGGTAGTCAGAGGCTTGAGTGGCCATACACCACCACATTGTGGAGGTATTAACCAACTCAAAGCCCACGTTTCACTAGATAGTCAGAACCCAACGTGACAGGTGGTGAACCGTGTCGCCGTGTATATAGGAACTGACTATAACCTAATCCCGAGGGATAGGTAGGTTTCCTCACGATGTTTTCCCTCACCGTCAGCGAACTGTAAATTATGCACATAGATGAAAATTCATCCATTGGTGCATGCCCCACCGGGGATCGAACCTGGGACCTTCTGATTGTTAGCCCAACCTGTTCACCCCTAGGCTACAGTCGCTTATAGAATAGAATAGACTTCACAATGTATGGAATGTCAAACGTCGCTATGTAGATCAACAACAAGTTGCTATGTAGATCACGTGACTTATGTCATTTTCATACATGAAGCGTAGCGATTTGAAGGAACGCTTGTAGACGTCAGCCACTTGTCTAGCCTTTCTGGTTTCAAAACATCATTCAGGGAATATCCCCCCCCCCCTCCTAACCCTCCTTCTGTCCCTCCCCTTCAGGTCGGTAACGTGCGAGCGATGCCATTGGTATAACAAGGCTGCAGTAACTGCTTAACATCAGGCGAGCCGTACGCTTGTTTTCCACTTTAGTCACATAATAAAAACCGGCCATGTGTGTGTCGGATTCACATAAAGGGTTCCGTACCACCGTAGAATAAAAACGTCAAAAATATCAAGGTTCTTGTATGGGGACCCCGTTAATTTTCAAATTTTATTTTAGTACTTATTCGTTGTTGTAGCGGCAACAGAAATACAAATTCTGAGAAAATTTGAACTCTTTACCTATTACGGTTCGAGGGATACAGCCCACTGACAGACGGACGGACGGACGGACAGCGGAGGCTTAGTAATAGCATACTAGAAAGATGGATAGTAGGTTATCTTCATAGAAACGCACCGCGCCCGGCTTGTATGTGTGCGCCATGCGTATCTATGCGTCGCGCACGCACACTCAAACATCACATGCATTGTTTCGCACTGATAACCGGGTTTAGTTTTGGTTTGAGTGTGCGTGCGCGACGCATAGATACGCATGGCGCACACATACAAGCCGCGCGCGGTGCGTTTCTATGAAGATATCTTACTACCCATTTTTCTACTATGGTAATAGGGTTCCGTTGACACTCTTTGGGTACGAAACCCTAAAAAAGTTAGTTGTCCATGGATTGTTCTACCTCCTGCCGCCGCAACATTGAGGTAACAAAGTGTATTAATCACTAAACACAAAGGGAGATTAATGAGACTCTCGTCCTTTGATTAAATGTACCTACATGATAAATATGTACAAACTTGTTCCCAGTGGGTTACGCTCTGTATAGTCTGACGGTAGGATTTTTGGGATAATCAAAATAAAATAAAAACCGGCGAAGTGCGTGTCGGACTCGCACATAAAGGGTTCCGTACCAAAATATAGGTATTCGATATTGCTTTGGTACCTGCAAACTACTTGAAATTTATAAGATTTGCTCGTTTATATTATTTTGCAGCAACGCCATCTGTTATCGAGTAAAAAAAGGTTTGCTACCACGCCATCTATTATCGCATAGCAAAGCATTAAGTATAGTCAAATCATTAGCTAATCATAATAATATGTTTTAAATATAAGCTACTAGAGTGCGCTGTATTCAATAATCAAAATTTTGTATGGGGACCTCCTTTATTTTCAAATTTTATTTTATTTTTAGCATTTCTTGTTGTAGCTGCAACAGAAATAGACCTTCTGTGAAAATTTCAACTCTCTATCTATTGCGGTTCATGAGATACAGCCTGGTGACAGACGGACAGACGGACGGACAGCGGAATCTTTAGTAATAGGGTCCCGTTTTACCCTTTGGGTCGGAACCATAAAAAATAACCTTTTTTCGTACAAGCGAAATTATTTACAATACAGACATGACTGAGCCCATTGACTCCGCTAGGACCAACTATGCTGGACAGACACATTTTCTCTTTCTTGGTAATGTCATTGACTTCATCATCATCATCATCATTTCAGCCAAAAGACGTCCACTGTTGGACATAGGCCTCCCACAACGCCCGGTCCTGTGCCACGTGCGTCCAGCGGTTTCCCGTGACCTTCACTAGGTCGTCGGTTCACCTTGTGGGGGGCCTACCCACGCTGTGTCTTCCGTTTAGGCCCTTTAGGTCAAAGTGGCATATGACCACGGACCACGGCTATTCTCTAGATGCTTGAACAAAGTAACAAAATGGACTCGCAACACGCATAATTCAACGAACAAAATGTTCTGTCAATTCTTGGGGGAGGGGAGGTAACCACTACATTAAAATTGACGCACACTTACTCAAAACATTTTGTGTCATTATAAACGCACACGTAAAGAAATGTGCAACACTAGTATATTTTACGCACACTAAAAGATCTAATACTTCAACATACAAAATTTTACTACCGTAGGACCATCGGTGTAATAGGGTGAATACCACTATCGATATTTCTAATTAGCTATATCGATAGTTTCATATACTCATTATTACATTTATAGCTGTCATTATAATCTACTGGATTATACTGAATTATCTCTACTGAAACAGCTGAACAAGAAATAATGAGTAACTCACGAGGCGTAAATATTCAACGGAAACAAGATGATTCCGGGTACATCCCAATTCAGTTCCTTGAAAATGAGATTATCTAAAAAATAAGTACCTAATGTTCCCAAATAAGCTGTTTCATCCCCCCCCACTCCCACTCGACCAGCGCCATCTGCTGCCACTGGCCTGGCTGATATCTTTTGTTAGGTAGGTACGTATAAACGTAATAGGTATTATTATACTAATGTCATCATCATCATCATTTCAGCCAAAAGACGTCCACTGCTGGACATAGGCCTCTCCCAAGGATTATTATACACTATATATATTATATTTTTATCGATACCGGTCTGCAATCATAAATAAACACTACTACAACACTGTTCAAATCAAAAAGTTTATAGTAAAAAATCATTCTTGCAACATTCACTAATACGACTGAATAATTTTGATACTTGATTTATTATTTTCCATATTATTTATTATTCATAATGCAAGCGCAAGCACTTTTAAGTTTTCTTTGATGTTGGTCAATAAGATAATATTTGTTATACATATATTTATGCCATATGTGATTCATCGCCTCAGTAGCAGACGCTGCCTGCTTCTGGGTCATATGGACCCGGAGCAGTGTCAGGTTCGATTCCGTTTATCAAGATCAAGAATTTATCGAGATCGTATTCATCTGAATTGTTTCGATATTGGGTGTTTTTGTTTCAACATGAGTTAGTTATTTTTTTTTGTATTTTAGGAAAATAAAACAAACATATCATAGCTACTGCGTTTTTAATTATTTTTTTATTTTAATCTTGGTCTAAATATTCCACTCCTGATAAATCCATATATTGGCGTGGGCCTGCCGCTGCCTCATCAACTCATCATCATCAGTCTCCACAGCATTGCTGTCATCTTGAAGATTTATTATTAATCGATTAATGTCATCGTAAAGAGCAATTTTCGACTATTCTTCTAACGGTACCTGAAAAATAAAATAATTCAATAAAAGATAATTTCTTTAATGCTTTAAGATTATTTGTTTATTTAGTAATTAAGTAACGATGTTAACTGACAAGCAAACATAGAAAAATAAAGCAACCTTAGTTTATGTATTGGTCGAGATGAAAGCAACACATAAAAATAATACCAAGTATCAAGTGTGTTCAATCGAATGTACCTCTAAGCGATCAATGTATATTTACTGAAAAACCTGTAAACTGAAGCTTTGAGCCTGCCTTTGTATACAATAAACACATTATTTAACTTAAAAACTGTAAAATAAACTGCTTATATACCTATAATATCAGCGGTTCTTTGGTAAACATGGTCGAGTTCTGACAAAATATTTTGCACCTCAAATTCCGCGAGACACCGCCTGTAAACTTTGTGAATCACCTCTCTTGTTGAATTACTAATGATTTATTCATTGTAAATCGTTTTTAACGTCCTGCGACTGGTTTATCACCGCGTAATTCAGTATTTATCCGTTTGTTTACAAAGTTCAAATACTTGACAATTATTTGACAAATAAAAAATACAGTTGCCAGGGTAGAAAAGATTCGTCTATGGTCACAGTAGACTATTCGATTAATTCGTACTCGATTAATTGTATCGATAATGTTTTCGATTCTTATGACATTTAATATTTTAATGAATTTAATAGAAAAATTGCATTAATTACATCAAAAATACTTACATATGAAATGTTACCCCATCTTTTTGTATATTACTATTTTTTGTAATTTCTTTGCACATGTTTAATGGGACAATTCGGCATTTTTCACGGAGCACCTTACACCGCGAAAACGATACTTACTCTGATCAAATCGATTTCGAAAACAGTTTTTATATACGTGTCAGAGATTTTTGGTCTAGTACCTATAAAAAAAAGCTAGAGGGGAAGATCATGCGATGCGCATCCTGAGTTAATACATCCATGTCTAGATGAGAATATTTTCTTGTTTCATACTTTTTAGAGCGCGATTTTTCAGTAGTCGGATTTAGGTTTTAAACTCATTTTTTATTTACTTCTAGCCTTGTCCCTGTATTTTTTCATATAAAATTTCATCCCCTATTTGAACCCCTTAGGGTCCGCTCGGCTCACTGCATCGGGTGGCAGGGTCAATTCCCATTAAAGGCAAATTTCGGAAACGGCCCTTTCGTAGTTTTCCCTGATCTGGGTGTCGCTGGGATCGCTAGTACAAGCGTTGCTTAGTTTGGGACCATACAGTTGGTGACACCGGTGTGACTTTAAGTCTGGCAATATTTATTTATATAATTAGTTTTTCGAGCCTTTTCTTAGTACCCTTTATTAAAATTAATTCGAGACCTCTCGTTCACTTCATAAACATGAATGTCGCGATATTTTCGTTACGTGTT
The DNA here is from genome assembly GCA_947859195.1 of Drymonia ruficornis. Lineage (NCBI taxonomy): Eukaryota > Metazoa > Arthropoda > Insecta > Lepidoptera > Notodontidae > Drymonia > Drymonia ruficornis. Next base: position 1,197,596 of record OX401927.1, on the reverse strand, counting down.
GTCGGCTGTTGTTTTCGTAAACAAATTGTTCTTTCTTCGTAATGAAAACCTGTCCATCACAGGCATTTGTCAGGCTTAAAGTAAATTGTTTTGAACAGACCGCGCTGGATGAGTTCATACTAATGTCACAGAACTTAATAAGATTGCGTTTCCACTGACGCGGAGCTTGGCGGAGTGGAGCGGAGCGGCGCACTGTGATGGGCCAAGAGCGGAGTGGAGATTTCGAGCACTGTGATTGGCCAATTCATGGTCCGCTCAGCTCCACTCCGCCCAGCTCCGCGTCAGTGGAAACGCACCTTAAGGGCGGGTTTGTAGATGGTAGAGACTGCAGCCCTTCTAGACAAGTGCCTTCGTCTACAAGCGTTTCTACAAATCGCCACGCTTAAATGTATGGAAATGATATTACAAGTCGATAAGTAGATTATTTTTTATAGCCAAGCTGTAGTCAATTGACTGCAGCTCATAAACGGGCTGGCTCGACCGGGGTAGTACCACCCTCTCACAGAAGATCGGCGTAAAGCAGCTATTACAGCTATGAAAGGCAGCTACCACCTTAAAAAGATCACGCGACTTATGTCATTCCCATACATTTAAGCGTAGCGATTTATAGAAACGCTTGTAGACTAGGGGGCTGGCCAGAGTATACCAGTCTCACAGATCGGCGTAAAGTAGATATTTTAGTTGCGTTTCGTACGATCAGTGAGTAGAGCTTCATAATACCGATGTATACTTATCGACTTGAGGTATCCCTCGGGATTAGGTAATAGTCAGGTCCTGTATACACGGCGACAAGGTTCACCACCTGTCACGTTGGGTTCTGACTATCTGGTGAAACGTGGGCTTTGAGTTGGTTAGTACCTCCACAATGTGGTGGTGTATGGCCACTCAAGCCTCTGACTACCCCCGAATGGGGATAAAAGTCGTGATGTTACATTGAGGTATCTTTGTCGAATCATCGACAAGCTCGCATGCGCCGCCACCGCGGTGCTCAATAAATCATAAACCAATGAAAGGACATTCTGTACTGATTCATCGGTTCGGTCTAATTCAGAGAAATATAGCGGAAATATCAATAGGTATAAGGGCCCCCGCAGACTTGCTACTTTTAGCATCGGCGACCGGCGATTTTGTGACGTGTCGATGCTGCGTCGCGTTTCTTCGAGCGCGAACGAGCGAGACGCAGCATCAAAATCGCCGGTCGCCGATGCTAAAAGTAGCAAGTCTGCGGAGGCCCTAAGAGTTTAAATTTTCACAGAATGTGTATTTCTGTTGCCGCTACAACAACAAGTAGGTACTTAAAATAAAATAATATTTAAAACCGGCCAAGTGGGTGTCTTATTACGGTTCGTGAGATACAGCCCGCTGACCGACAGACAGACAGACAGACAGACAGACAAACAGACGGACGGACAGACGGACGGACAGCGTAGGCTTAGTAATATGGTTCCGTTGGCACCATTGAGGTACGGAACCCTAAAAATGAAGGGGGTCCCCATACAAGATACTTAATATTTTTTACGTTTTTTATTTTACGCTGGTACGGGATCCTTTACGTGCGAGTCCGACACGAACTTGGCTGGTTTTTATAGTCGATGGCTGCGTCTACATTTGGCGCATGCCGCACCCGAGCACTCAGCTTTGAGGTAAGTAGGAACGCATAGAAATAATGTCATAACATGAGTGCTCGGGCGAGGCATGCGAGGCATCTGGGGGCTTACCACGACCTCTTATCGCGATTCAATTATAGGAACGTTTTAACGTTTCAGCGACTTTTTGTGCAATGACGTACCTTATTGTCATGACAATAAGAAACGTCATTGCACAAATTGCCGCTGAAACGTTAAAACAATACTGCTAAAGAGGTGGTGGTAGGGCCCCTGCAGTGCCAAAAAAACGGCCCGCCTAATGTTAAGCAGTTACCGTAGCCTAAGATGCTTACAATACCAAAGGTATTGCTCGCACATTGCCGACCTGAAAGGGAGTGGGATGGAGGGAGCGGGAGGGGGGCTTGGGCGTTCGGCTCCCTCACTTATCGTACGAAACGCAGCTGTAATAGCTGCTTTACGCCGATCTTCTGTGAGAGGGTGGTACTACCCTGGTCGAGCCGACCCGTATATGAGCTGCAGTCAATTAACTACAGCTTGATTCTACCTTGAAGAATAAAATATATCGCACTTACTCGTATTATTATGTGCACCTTGTTTAAACGCTAATATCTCATGGCTGGCAACACTAACCAATATTTTCTTCCAAGTTTAAAGGGAACTGGGTTGCCGTCGTTAATCACCGGATGTGACGCGTGCCGGTGTTCACTTCCGGTCGGCCCCCAGCCGCAAAGCCTTTGAATCTAACGCTCAAGTTTTCATCGTATGCCAGTTAAGATATAATCTTTATTGCCGTTTATATGGGAGATGTTTGTAAGGTTAAGCGATTGTGATCAAGGTTTGGAAAGGGATTCGTGGGAAACATGGATTTGGTTTCAATAAATCATTTCAACTCACTGACTGATAGGTGACTACCATATTTATTAAAATTTATTTCTTTGGTAAAAAGCAGGTGACATATTTTTATATTTTTTAATACAAAAAAATCACGACAAGACGAAGCAAGAAGAAAAACAATTTTAGAGAGGGACCCACCACTCACCCTCGGAATTGACAACCTCCAATAATATAAACCAAATGAATTGATCGATAATAGAAGAGGCCAACAAGACCGAACTCCGAACTCATACTCTTGACTGACAGGGAGTTAGGTCTTGTTGGCCTCTTCTATTATCGATCAATTCATTTGGTTTATAATTTTGGAGGTTGTCAATTCCGAGGGTGAGTGGTGGGTCCCTCTCTAAAATTGTTTTTCTTCTTGCTTCGTCTTGTCGTGATTTTTTTGTATTAAAAAATATAAAAATATGTCACCTGCTTTTTACCAAAGAAATAAATTTTAATAAATATGGTAGTCACCTATCAGTCAGTGAGTTGAAATGATTTATTGAAACCAAATCCATGTTTCCCACGAATCCCTTTCCAAACCTTGATCACAATCGCTTAACCTTACAAACATCTCCCATATAATCATTGTTTAACAATGGATTTCCGCAAAGTTACGCCTGATTCCATCAATTTAAGCAAGAAGAAGTCATTATTCCAAATTATGCTGTACATTGTATTGTGACGGAACTAAAACGCATATAATATTACTGTACGACTGTAGCCTAGGGGTGAACAGGTTGGGCTAGCAATCAGAAGGTCCCAGGTTCGATCCCCGGTGGGGCATGCACCAATGGATGAATTTTCATCTATGTGCATAATTTACAGTTCGCTTACGGTGAGGTAAAACATCGTGAGGAAACCTACCTATCCCTCGGGATTAGGTAATAGTCAGTTCCTGTATACACGGCGACAAGGTTCACCTTCTGTCACGTTGGGTTCTGACTATCTGGTGAAACGTGGGCTTTGAGTTGGTTAATACCTCCACAATGTGGTGGTGTATGACCACTCAAACCTCTGACTACCCCCGAATGGGGATAAAAATCGTTTTTTTTTTTTTTTTTTTTAATAATATTACTTTGTGCCCCGTTCAGATTTGTTTAGTATTTAGTACAGTAGCCGCCTTGCCAGTAGCATTACAGCTCGTTCCCACTTGTCGGGTGTCGGGCCCGACAGAAAATCGGCTGCTTTAGTGGCAGAACATTATTGGAGCTGTTCACACTTATCCGACACCCATTCATGTCGGCGCCGACAAGAAATATGCGCTGGTTCTTGCTGACCAGCACATGCTGAATTGGGTCCGTTTGCGGCTAGCATAGTCGATAATCGTTTTTCTTTCTTTTTATATTTATTATTGTTTTGTCTTGCTAGTCGTAATAAAGAGTTTTTTTTTCTTTTTTTTTTCTTTCTTTCTTCAAATATCTGGTGTTTTGCTAGCTCTCTACGTCCGTAAAAAATCGTGTCGGATCTCGCTCGTGTATGAGTAAGTATGTCACTGTTCACTATTGTCGGATGTCGGGCCCGGCAACCCTCTCCCCGCTCCCCCTTCTTCCGCCCGTAGCTCTGCTCTCTGTCGCAGGTCACAGATTGGCAAAAAATGGCTACAGATTCGATCGGGTCCGACAATTGACTAGTCAGAGGCGCCGACATCCGATTAAAATACGGAGCCTGACACTCGACAAGTGGGAACGAACTGTTACTGTCTAAGGACAGTTATCGCGTCGAGTTTGGGCGGACTACAGACCTTATTGAACTACAATGACACTGGCAGTAGGTCTTTCATAGAAATATGCTTGGTTCCCATTAGGTGCGTCAGTCGCACAATACAATTGAACACGTTCCTTGTCCTTCAATTCTGTAATATTGCTTATAACTCCCACCAGGTCTCCATATTTCGGCATTTTCCTTGACAGCAGCTGAATCTCTTGATGTTCCTCTATGAACAACATTGTATATTCCGAGTTTATGTTTCTAAACATGTTACGAAACGGGTAAAATAGCAAGCAGAATCCCCCGCTTTGTGAACACACGACTTTTTTCCATGATGTGACTTCAGCTGTGGTGTTGATCGCGATGAAACTATCAAAGGTGTACCGACCGTGAGATAAAACCTTTTTGATTTGAGTCGCGGCGTTTCCATCGTCGCATTCAATCAGGCTCTTCCCATCCTTACTGATGGTGGCTTTGGTACAATCTATAATGTCGGATGACGGAGGATGAATAGCCACTACATACCATTCACCATAGATGCCGACAAGATCTTCAGAGCAGACGGTAACAAGCAAGCAAAGTGTAATTATCTTCCACATGGTGCCACGGATTGCTTTGCAGACACTATTTTCAAGTATGATCCTGCTGGTATGGCAATAGAATAATAAATAAGAAATGTTCTAGCGCGAATCGTGTGCGCACGCCACAAGCACAGATACAAACTGGGAGAGCATCGGTCAAGGCCATCGCACAATAAGATAGTTACGCCAATTCTCTTCCTCAATTGAGTCCTTTGATTGGTTCAAGACGTCAGCGGTGGTGCGGTTAATAATAAACCTAAGCGTCGCCATACACGGACTGCTTGTAGCTGTTGGAACCGACAGCTCTAGAGCAGTTGGTTGCAGTCGACCGCATCGACAGCCCGCCGACTGTTTGGCATCAAGCAGTGGGCTGTCGATTGCAACCAATTGCTCTAGAGCTGTCCGTTCCGACAGCTACAAGCAGTCCGTGTATGGCGAGGCTTATTATATTCTCTTTCCGCCACTTCCGCTGTCGTTATTTTATTTATCACAAAACTCACTCACACCAATGGCTATTGTCCGTTCTCAAATAATTATATGGTAGTTAAATAAATAGTCCCAAAATCCAATTTAAAAACGTAAATTTATTTCCACTATGTAAACCCCCGGGCGACAACCTTTCAGTCGGGACAGCGCGTAGTAACTCTCCCGTCTTTCATACCCTCACACTCTTTATACTTTGTTTGTTTACCTTATACTTCGCCTCACATACTTACATGTATCCCTACAACTTCAATGGGTGTGACCAATGCTAGACACAGCAAAACCCCATCATGGATTCCGTTAAGCCCAGATGAGAGAAACACAGGCGTCACATCCCAAAACGCTCCAAATGTCACACTTCTTCGGCGTCGGCGCCGCGTCTGCTCCCCTTAAGTTGCAGATGTCCTGGGTGGCGGCTTCCACTTACCATCAGGTGGACCGTCTGCCAGTGTGCCATCCTTGGCTATAAAAATAAATAAATTAGCTGACAGGGCTCTTGTTAGTATTTTTATTTACCCAGTTATAATTATTCTTAGGTAAATTATCAAGTAGCTTAGGGCCTCCGCAGACTAGCAACTTTTAGCATCGGCGATCGGCGATTTTGATGCTGCGTCTCGCTCGTTCGCGCTCGAAGAAACGCGCCGCAGCATCGATACGTCACAAAATCGCCGGTCGCCGATGCTAAAAGTAGCTAGTCTGCGGAAGCCCTACAAACCGACTCGATATCGGATGTTTAATTAGGCGAACACATTAAAAACAATAAGTTTAATATGGAATTACCAGTGAAATGTTCTTATCTACGTGTTTACGTATTAGAAGATAAGCTCTTATCTTCCTCTCATGGCAGTACAAACATTTTTTACAACGGGAAAATACGTCTTGGCCTCTGAACTTTCTGGATGATGAAATAAATAAGTGAAGGGTGACCTTCCTATGTCACTAAAACGAAAGCTCATTGACATGTGTGTCTTGCGTGTTTTGACTTACGGTGCTCAGACTTGGTCGTTGACCGAGGCACAAAATTCCAAACTCAAGGTGTGCCAAAGAGCAATGGAACGTAGTATTTCAAGCGTTAAGAGGACAGATAGAGTCATAAACACTACACTACGTTCCATTACTAAAATAATGGATGTGGGCTCAAAAACTGCTAAACTCAAGTGGGGATGGGTGGGCCATATAAGTAGAATGTATCCCGACAAGTGGGCTAAAATTTCAACTGGATGGATCCCGGAGGATGGAAAGCGGCGCCGCGGCAGACCTAGAAAGAGATGGCGTGACGATCTGGATGCCTTCCATAAGAACTGGCAAGGAGTCGCCGAGGACAGAGATTGGTGGAGGAGGATGGGAGAGACCTTTGCCCAGCAGTGGGACGATATGGGTTTATTAAAAAAAAAAAAAACCATCCATCCATCAGCCGGAAGAAGTCCAGTGCTGGACATAAGGCCTTCCCCAATATCTTCCACCGCGACCCCGCGCTTGCGATGCCATCAGTCCCTTGTAGGGGCGCTCATAGCCAGCTGCAAACACTGATCGGTAACCGATCGGAGGTTAAGCAACGCTTGGCAAGATCAGTCAGAGATGGGTGACCGTTTAGTGGCATTTCAACTGAGCGTCTCCGTGCTTCGGGGGGCTCGTAAAAAGTTTTACGGCTCTCTCCCTCATCGTACGAAACGCAGCTGTAATAGCTGCTTTACGCCGATCTTCTGTGAGAGGGTGGTACTACCCCGGTCAAGCCAGCCCATTTATGAGCTGCAGTCAATTGGCTACAGCTTGGCTCTACCACCTTTGTTGTTTTTATCTAGGCGGTCGTTAAGCCTTGTCAGAGGCCTTCGGGCGGCTTGAACAACTCTGGCACCAGGTTGGCCACTAACCATACGATAAGAAGAAGAAGGGGTCGTTCTTTACGTCTTCTGGCTACCGGTCTCCATTCCAGACCCTTTCTGCTCCAATTCCAATTCCAATTCCAATTCTCCAAGCTATGTTATAATAAGTAACAAATGTTGACAACTCGGCTCACTTGACGGGCCCGTTGGCGTGGTTGGCGCGGTGGCGCCTTTCACGCTGCAGGTCGTAGGTTCGAGTCCTACCCGGGACATGCATTTGTGTGCATGAACATGTCTGTATGTCCCGAGTCTGGGTGTATATGTATATTAAGTATGTATTTACAAACAAAAAGTAGTATATGTAATATCAGTTATCTGGTTTCCATAGTACAAGCTCTGCTTAGTTTGGGATCAGGTAGCCGTGTGTAAAAAATGTCCCAGGATATATTATATTATATTACTACATCGAACGGTCGCGGGTTCGATGAGAGGCAAATTTCGGAAGCGTGCTCAGCTAGTGTAAAACTAGACACGCGTTCAAAACGTGTTTAACTTTAATACCCGACTACGGCGGAGTTATGATTTTGACCGGTATGTATGTATAATGCGCGACAGGTCGAGATGACATTCGGGTTTCGAGCAGAATAAAATCCGAATCAAAATTAGCAGGACCCGATAAACAATTAAAATCGCCCAAAAAATTATTAAATTAAATTATTCTGTTGCGTTGCGGCTCCTGTGAATTTTGATTCGGAGTTTATTCTGCAAAAAGCTCATAACCCGAATGTCATCTCGACCTGTCGCGCACTATATGTATGTATGTATGTTCATCTGTTCCCGCCTAACTTTCAAGCTACTTGTCGTAATTTGACAAATGAGGTATCGTTAGAAGTGGCTTAATCGTCCGCTGGCTATCCTCTAGATGAGAATATTTTCTTGTTTCATACTTTTTAGCGCGTGATTTTTCAGTAGTCGGGTTCTAGTTTTTTACTTTGAATATACATAGAAAATGCTGTTTTTGTTGAAGTAGAGTCGTAGTAATAGAGCCCTTATCGTCGTCGAGGTTAAGCCAAGCTGTAGGTAGTACCACCCTCTCACAGAAGATCGGCATAAAGCAGCTATTTCAGCAGCGTTTCGTACGATAAGTGAGTGAGCCGAAATTTCCCCCCCTTCCCCCCCCCCCCTCCATCCCACTCCCCTTCAGGTCGGCAATGTGCTAGCAATGCCTTTGGTATTGCTAGCATCTTTAGGCTACCGTTACTGCTTAAAATCAGGCGGGGTGTACGGTTTTTGCCACCACGGAAGGTTTATGATAAATAGTGACGGACCACAGTATTTACTGAACGTCTAGCCGTCGCCAAAGGCGTAAAAAAATAAATGTAGTACGTTTTAATGATTTTAATACAGTCTACGATGGAATACATTAGTAAAATTAAACACATTTAAGGATACAATCATTTAAGTAATGTAAGCAGGTAATATATAATAATAATTTAGCCCTTTTAACGTCCCACTGCTGGGCACGGGCCTCCCCTCAATGCGAGGGGGATTCAGGCCATAATCCACCACGCTGGCCCAGTGCGGGTTGGTGGATTTCACATGTCTAAAGACATGCAGGTTTCCTAACGATGTTTTCCTTCACCGTAAGCAAGTGATAATCATATTAAAGTTATGATTCACACATAGATTTCGAAAAATCCAGAGGTGTGAGCCAGGGTTTGAACCCATGACCTTAAGCCCGCAAGACGCGTGCTTAACCAATCGGCTACCACTGCTTCTGCCACTGCACAAGCAGGTAATACAATATATTAAAGATATATTGTATGTTACATACGAAGTCATATAAGAAAGCAACAGGTGAGCAGCTACCTTAGAGTAAATATCAACTAATCATGATAACTATCATTGATAACAATTACACTTTACTGATTATACATAATTACGTAATATTTTTCATTGCTAAATGTTTGTGCAAAATGCTAAATGTTAATGTTATGCTAAATGTTTATGTTTATTTTAAAACTATATCTCAATCTCAGATCAATAAAAAAGTTCAGATAAAACGTTGCGAACAAAGTGAGACCGGTTTTATAAACATGTGTGCGACGCGCCGCGACAAGGTTCGGCGTAGTTTCATTGCACGTCTATGTGTGTAAGTGTGTACGTACACGGCAAAGCGTAGTTTTAACCGGTGTCACTTCGTTGTTCGCAACTTTGTGTCTCGCTTTTATTGATCTGAGATCTCAATATGATGCTCAATATGATGTAGGACTTCATCACACCATCACATCATCATCACTGATCACATTATTTCGAGCCTCGTTCACATCGGTACAGTAGTTAGTCCAGTAGCTGCTACCAGCAGTATAAATGTCCCTTATAAAGGACAGTAATCTCGCGTCGAACTTATTCATTTACAAGGAAACGGAAGCTCCGTCATAAAAATACGCCTGATCCCCAATTGGTGCATCAGTAACACACAATGGAACACGTTTCTGGTTTTTCAATTCAATAACATTGCTCATAACTTTCACGAGGTCGTCATATTTTGGCACATGTCTTGACAGAAGCAGAATTTGACGATACAATGGTTTGAATAACATCGTATACTCCGAGTTGATGACCCTAAACATATTACGAGCAGCGTAGTTCGTCTCATGGCCGCCATCAAATTTGGTACAGCCTGCAGCAACCCATGATGTCGTTGATTCCACCGTTACCTTGCTCGATAAGAATTTGATGGTATGGTTTCCACCTTCACGATCCAGGATCATTTTGAATTCAGTAGCAGGGATTCCATCGGAGCACGGAATCGGGATATCCCCAGCTTTGATTATGGAGGCTTTGGAGCAAATTGGCACGTCGTGGTAAGAACCCGGTCTTATAGCACCACAGAACACACCGCACACCTCAGCCACCACGTTCCATTCTCCATAGATGCCGTCCAAATCTTCGGAGTGGACGGCGGCGAGTAACGAGAGTATTAAAATCTTCCACATAGTTTCACGTATCGTTAAATACTTTTGTGTCGGCGACTGGTAACTGAATGAGAAGTTTTACGCCGGTATGGTCTCTTAAAAAGACGACAAAACAAAGACACTTGTTCAACATAATGTCGGGTTGTAATGATAATAAATATGTTTGTGTATTTTATACAGGGTGAAAACGATAACCCCCAAAGGAGACCGGCACGGTTTCATACAATCTTGGGCCAAGATTGTAAAAGGATGAAAGTGGTGCCAATTGTTAGCTAATATAATTATTAAACTATCACTGAAAATTCTACGGATTCTTAAAATCTGAGAGCCGAGTTATAAGTTTCATTTTAGCTTAAGAAAAAGTGAGGTTACGTATAAAAACCTTTGTAAACTGCTGATTTTTATGTGCGAAAGGTCCGATTTATGTTTGAAACACAATAAACACACTTCCTTCACAAAATGGGCAAGATAAGTCGAGGAAATATCAATAAAATGGGAAAAACACTCAAAATGCGTAAGCAATAACAAACGATACGTTTTTTTAAGTTTGTTTTACGGCCCTGGGTACAAGCCCTTTGGAGCCTAACGAACGATACGAAACGAGCAGTGTGTAATCGTTAGTCGATTTTAAGATTTATCTTTATTATGTAAATGTTTGTTATTTGGAACTATTATTTTAGTATGATAGTAATTCTAATGTTTCTAAGTACTTAGATTGAAGTAATCGTCTGGTTCTAACGTTTTATATGTTTTATATTTCATGACCTCATTCGATTAGTTACGAATAGTTTTAATCGATATTCAGTTTATTTGGGAACATTACTTATTGTTTAGATATCTCATTTTCCAGCATTTGAATTGCGGCGATATTTGTACATTTTGAAATAGAAAAATTTAGCATTTTTTTAAGCCATATCTCAATTCATTACAAATTTGGCCCAGGAATGCCCATCTCCTTTAGATAAAGTTACGATGGACTCACACTGGCATTACAAATCACGTTTGTTCCTAGACATGCTATGTAAAACTATTGTAAACTGGCAAAAAAACTATAAATTTTGTAAATGTTAACAAGCGATTATTTTGTCAGTAAACCAGATATTTTGAAAAAATCAACTATAAAATAAATATAAATATATTTATTTTATAGTTGATTTTACAACTATAAAATAAATATATTTATATTTATTTTATAAAATCAACTAATACAGAAATTATATCAAATAACAAAAAAGTTAAGGATAAAATACATTTTTCACATTAAAATACCTAGTTCCTGTATCCGTTTATTATTTGTAAATATCTCTAAAACTGACAAACATATCGCTTGTAAACACTTACCAGCAAATTAATAGAAATTTATGATGGACTTACACTGGCATTACAGATCACTTTTGTTCCTAGAAATACTTTTTGAACCCATTTTAAACTGGCTAAAAATCACTATAAATTTGACGGCAACCGATTTCACCCTGTATAGGTGTCCTTGTAAAGGTCACCTTAGCACATCAGAATATTATCTTTGACTCTAGATAGATAACTCGACAATAACCAATAACAAGGTATATAAATATCTTGTTAAATAATGATGCATACAGATTTATTATTTACTGAACAATAAGGGCTGTTAAAAAGGTCAGTGAGTGCAATGGTGAATTCTGCCCTTAGTCAAAAAAAAATAGTGGCGCCATACAAACTTTAAAACCCCTTTTGGTGAAAACGTTGTTTTATTTTTTTTCATATCAATTAATTCCCGGCTAGGGAAATTTGGTTTTAGAAAATCGAATGATGCAGCTTAGGTTTTCATCAAAATTGGCGTCGAGACTCCTTCTTCCTCCTTCCTCCTTCCTCTTCCCCCCTTGCTCCTTCCTCTCGACCGTTTTTCGTTATTCCTAGTAGTTTCGGATTTGGCCATCCAGGATCCACACATCTTTGTAAATGTCACCTTTAGAGCCCGCCACATACATACGGAATTTTCCGTACGGAATTGCGTTTCGAAACATCGAATCGGGGATTCCGAACGCAGTATATCCATCCAAATGTATCCATACATTTGGATCGTATCGCGTTCGGAAACCCCGATTCGATATTTCGAAACGGGATTCCGATTCAGAATTCCGTATGTATGTGGCGGGCTTAAGTAAGTAAGTACTAATAGAGTATATAGTAAATAGAGGAGAACAATAATATCCCCCACATTCCCACTTTCCATTTTGTATACGCGCGTGAGGAAAACATAGCTCCTTTTGTTCCCGCGCCCTACTTTGTACACCAACTGCATTCTTGAGAATAACCCGCATAAGTGACGGCCTTGGCATCGTTAGCTTACGCCACGTCAACAAATATAGGTTAATTTCTCGAAGCATATTTTAAAAATAATAATAAATAAAAATATAACGTCACGTATTTATCCCCATTCGGGGGTAGTCAGAGGCTTGAGTGGCCATACACCACCACATTGTGGAGGTATTAACCAACTCAAAGCCCACGTTTCACCAGATAGTCAGAACCCAACGTGACAGGTGGTGAACCTTGTCGCCGTGTATACAGGAACTGACTATTACCTAATCCCGAGGGATAGGTAGGTTTCCTCACGATGTTTTCCCTCACCGTACATATTTTAAGTTACTAGCAATGAGGTCGGGCTGTCCTGTCTTGCGTAAGTTCGTAAGCCCGCACTGGGTCAGCGTGGTGGATTTTGACCTGAAACCCCCTCGCATTGAGAAGAATGTTCCCGGTACATTGACAATAGGCCCGCCCCCTGTTACGTTGGGACCAAAAAACACCATTGCCGAAATGTGGGTGCACCACAATGAACCTCTATTTACCCCATGGCCCTTAAGGAAACAAATCGTGTGCTGTATTTGCCCCTCTGACTAAGCTAAATAGTTGTGCTAGCGAAGATGTAATTCTAGTACATATTATTAGTATGTAATATCGGCCTAATATTCCGTTCCTTTCCTTCCTTCCTTATAAGGCCTTTGTTTGACACAACCGGTGTTTTCAGCGGGTCAGATTAGCTTGTGTTGTGGGAATTTTCTAGACGAGATAAAATATTGTAGTAACATAAGATAATTGTGTTATTTGTATAACCCGGTTGAATTTATGGCTAGAACCATAATATTATTGCTTATTTTTGCGTATATACTGTCCTTTTAAAATAGTTTTCTTTTATCAGAAAATAAATAGCAAAGTCAGAGACTTTGTGGCTATTGAATTATATGGTTAACTAGCTGATGCCCGCGGCCTCGCCGCGTTAATTTCGGTGTTTCTCTACTATATTATGCATGTATTATACATACAGGCTGGTGACGACATAGTGAGTAAAAAAGTAATTATAAAACTACTCATCAAATTACATAACATTAATAAGTATGACTTTATAGTCACTTAAACCCTACCGTTGCAAGGATTCAAGCAATATTACAACCCATGCTTATTCTCTATTAAGTCGTATAATAACAAAAAATCTCCCCCCCCCCCCCATGGTGAGATGTCGTGAGATTTGGCTCGACCCCCTCCCCAAAAGGTATATTTTAGATGAGAAACATGTTTAACCTAATTTAACCCCAGTTTTCTTGCAATTTTACACTATTTATTGCGAAAAAAAACGTCATATTTGCCGAGACGCCCCTCTCCCCCACGTGAGATAAGTGAGATTCAGATCTACCCCCTACCCACCTAAACGACTCACGTAATTTAAGGACACCCCCTGAAGGATATTATATTTTTCATTTACTTATAGCAACAGTATCAAGCACAAATGTAGCGAGAATAAACGACCAAGAATTGATGGTAGTGGACAACTTGATCAAACGAATCAACGATGACAACTGGCACCAAGAAGAGGCGCCGTGTCTCGAGAACACTCTCGCCGTCTTGAGGAATGTCAAGAATCTGACATTCTGGGCTACTTGGGGTAAGTGCGTACAATAGGTTTCTAATAGAGATGTAACATTTCACAGGTAGCATGTGAAACATCGTGGCAATAGGTCCGTCCAGATGCCTCGTATGCCTCGCCCGAGCACTTATGTTATGACGTATGCGTTCCGACGTCAAAACTGAGTGCTCGGGCGCGGTATACACCTGACGTAGACGACTATTGATTCGTTAGAGGGGGAGCCCATTATGCTAACTGTGGATTTACTCCAGCGTCGCGGAAACCTATTAGATTTGGTAGATTAGATGATTGGAAGAATAAATGGTTCTAGATGTTTCCACTTTCAGTGGTGGGGGAAGCGACTACATTTAAATTTCAGAATTGTAAAAAAACAATGACATGTGAATACTCAAGCGTGTCAGATATTGATATTTTTCATGCTGCAACATGATAAATTGAAAAAAATAATTTTTCGAGCGCGTCAGATTTTCAGAGGAGGTGGTTAGTGAAAATTACAGATGCTCCCATTTCTTAGACTGACGATCAAATTAGCAAAATTGACACTTTTGACACTTCTTAGCTACAGTCCGATTTTTTATTAAACGAAGTAAACTGACAGCTGAAAATGTCATTGTTCTATCAATTTGAACCTTATTTGTTCTATTTATATCGAAACGTGACATTTGCACCTGTCAGTTTACTTCGTCTAATTAAAAATCAGACTATAGTAATGAATCCCCCTTATTTTAATCTGACGCGCTCGAGTATTTTAAGATGGTCTATTTTTTTTGGTTCCCCTGAGCGTACCCCCTTATATTAAGGGCTCATACTGGTTGGATGGTCTTATCAATATGTAAGGTATCTTCCTTATCTTAATCTGTCTGAGTAAATCCAGAAACCCTTCTACGGCTCCCCATCTGGTCCAAATTGTCTGACAGTTTTGACGTCGGAACGCATAGTCATAAATGTCTAAATAAGAGTGCTCGGATTCGATTCGGCTTCGGATTCGAAACTATGCTGGTTTCATTGTACATCATCGACGACTTCATAGGATCCGTCCGTGTAATTGGCCCGTGGCCGTTCGGCCTACATAAATAAATAAATAGTGAAAATTCACTGGATTAAAATCACGGACTGTGGAAATTCACAGGTGAAATATCAATGAAAAAAATCAACTCCTACTAAGTTTGTACGGAACCCTCAAGGCGCGAGTCCTACTCGCACTTGTCCGGGCTTTTTTAATACCATCAATATTTTAACTATTTCACCTTTTTCAGTTTGGGAGTCAAACCAATACCCAATAGGCAATATGTATGGGTCCACCTATCAGTTGGGCAACTACGACCAGTGCATGAACCCGCCCTGGCTGACCAGCCACCCGCACCTGCGAACACAGTACTGCACGGCAGAGGTCAAGATGACTGGTCACACGCCACAGAAGGGAAGGAACGCATGGGACCCTTATGGTTCCACCGAGGAGTATATCAATGTGAGTTGCTGTTTTTAATATACTTACATAATATGTAAGATACTAAGTGTACGGCCCGCACGAAGTTAAGCAGTTACCGTAGCCTATAGATGCTTGCCAGACGAAAGGCATCGCTCGAACGTTGCCGACCTGAAGGGTAGTGAAACAGAGGGAGGAAAAAGGAAAACAGGGGGAAGTTGGGCTTCCTGGTCTCTCACTAAAATTGGTACTCTATGCTGATCTTCCGTGAGAGGGTGGCACTACCCCGGTGGAACCTAACAGTGAGTTACCAACCCGCCCCAACGTCCATAAATAATTGGCCTCCATACGGCCCCGTGACGGTGACGGACCCGTTGGTGTGGTTGGCGTGGAGGCGCCTTTCACGCTGCAGGTCGTAGGTTCGATTCCTACCCGGGACATGCATTTGTGTGCATGAACATGTCTGTATGTCCCGAGTCTGGGTGTATATGTATATTAGGGCCACCGCAGACTTGCTACTTTTAGCATCGGCGATCGGCGATTTTGATGCTGCGTCTCGCTCGTTCGCGCTCGAAGAAACGCGACGCAAAATGCTAAAAGTAGCAAGTCTGCGGTGGCTCTTAAGTATGTATTTACGAACAAAAAAGTACTACATGTAGTGATATCAGTTATCTGGTTTCCATAGTACAAGCTCTGCTTAGTTTGGGATCAGGTGGCCGTGTGTAAAAAATATCCCAGTATATTATTATTATTTTTATAAATATTTTTTGTTGCAGACGGAAACAACACTAAGATTTTACTTGAACACCCTCTACTGGGGCGTGTGTGTGCCGGCGGCCTGCAGTCCGCGCTCCGTGGGCAAACTGCTCGGCCACATGTACCGCGGCTCGCAGTACGCGCCCCTCCCCGCCGCGCCCAACATCACTGTCGACCACTGCCAGGTCGCCGGTGAACACTACCAGTATCCTGCTGGCTTCTACATATTCATGTAAGGACTTACGAACATTCTTTCCTATAACCAAGAACTTCCCGAAGTTCCTATATCAGCATTTACTGGGTCCTGTAGATCCTGGTTTACAGGAGTAACAAGTGGTGGGTGTTGTGGGCAGTCTTTATATAGATACCCTTAAATTGCAAATATCCTGGGCGGCGGTTTCCACTTAACATCAGGTGGACCGTCTGTCAGGGAGACATTCCAGGCAATAAATAAATCATCATCATCATCTCAGCCGAAAGACGTCCACTGCTGGACATAGGCCTCCCCCAAGGTTCGCCACAATGCCCGGTGTTGCGCTGCCCGCATCCAGCGGATTCCCGCGACCTTCACCAGATCGTCGGTCCACCTTGTGGGAGGCCTACCCACGCTACGCTTTCCGGTGCGCGGCCGCCACTCGAGAACTCTTCGGCCCCATCGGCCATCCGTTTTACGAGCAATGTGCCCTGCCCACTGCCAATTTATAATAATAATAATATCCTGGGACATTTTTGTACACACGGTTACCTGATCCCAAACTAAGCAGAGCTTGTACTATGGAAACCAGATAACTGATATTACTACATATACTACTTTTTTATTTGTAAATACATACTTAATATACATATACACCCAGACTCCGGACATACAGACATGTTCATAAAATGCATGTCCCGGGTAGGAATCGAACCTACGACCTGCAGCGTGAAAGGCGCCTCCGCGCCAACCACGCTAACGGGCCCGTCAAATTAACGTTAAATTAATTTAGTTTAGCAATCTTGCGGGCTATGTCGGTTACTTTGGTCCTTCTGCGTATCTCCTCATTTCTGATTTGATCCCGCTGGGAAACTCCGAGCATAGTCCTCTCCATTCCCTTTGAGTGACTTTGAGCTTCGTAATGAGGCCCATTGTGAGCGGCCATGTCTCAGTTCCTTGAAGGTGGTAGAGCCAAGCTGTAGCCAATTGACTGCAGCTCATAAACGGGCTGGCTCGACCGGGGTAGTACCACCCTCTCACAGAAGATCGGCGTAAAGCAGCTATTACAGCTGCATTTCGTACGATGAGTGAGAGAGCCGTAAGCCCACCCCCCTTCCCCCTGCCTCCATCCCACTCCCCTGCAGGTCGGCAATGTGCGAGCAATACCTTTGGTATTGTAAGCATCTATAGGCTACGGTAACTGCTTAACATCAGGCGGGCCGTACGATTTTTTGCCACCGCAGTACTATAACAAAAAAAAAAGGAGTTCCATAGGTCATCACGGCAACACACACTGGTCGAAGACTTTTGTCTTGAGACACTGCGGTATTAATAATAAAAAAAATCCTCCTCGATGCGATGGGGATTCGGGAAAAAATCTACCACGTTATCCGAGTGTGAGGTGGTACTCCACCAAGCCAACTAGGAGCCCGTGAACGAACTGCGGATGACGTCACACGTCACATGTCTTGTGAAAGAAATTCAGGTTTCCTTACGGCGATTATTGTGTGGCCTTTGTTGTGTTATAATCATAGTATATTATTTTTTCCAGTGCGATGATTGTGCTCCTGCTCGTGGTAGCGATAGCATCAACAGTATATCAGAGTACAGTGGACAGCAACAATAAACAACCCGCTGCATTCGGTAAGGATGCGAGGTTATTGACACTAGAATTATTTTCAAAAAAAAAACGGCCAGGTTGCACTCCGGGAGTGCCGGCAGAAGTGAAAACTAGAACATTAACGTTGTGCATTTTTAAATATTTTCGAATGGTTAAGGAAAAAATGAAAAAAAAAAATCAACCTGGCCGTTTTTTATTGTTAAATAATCATATAAAATAATACAAATTAAAATAAAAAAAATAATATAATAATTAAATAATTAATAATATGCGCACAGCGCCGCTAAAGAAGTTTTCACTTCAATAACTAGATAAAATACAATGTCGATTTAAATTAAAGACCTACTCGTAGACATTAAACTATACCTACTAATTCACCAAGCCAACTAGGCGCTCGGTGGAATGCGGCTTCCCCGCCCGCACACCGCTCGCACACCGCCCGCCGCCTTTTGGTGCAGGTGACGTCACAATTGACAAGCGCCTAGCTGGCTTAGCCCCGCCACATACATACGGAATTTTCCGTACGGAATTGCGTTTCGAAATATCAAATCGGTGATTCCGAACGCAGTAAATCCATCCAAATGTATGGATGTATCGCGTTTGGAATCACCGGTTCGATATTATGAAACGCAATTCCGTACGGAAAATTCCGTATGTATATGGCGGGCTTTAGTGGAGGACAGACGGACAGCGTAGGCTTAGTAATTGGGTCCCGTTGGCACTCTTTGGGTGCAGAACCCTAAAAAGATACACAACCCTAAAATACAAAGATACAGAACTCTAAATCCATTATTTTAAGTAAACAGGGGGCTTACCACAAGCTCTTATTGCGATTCAATTACTGGAACGTATTAACGTTTCAGCGACTTTTTGTGCAATGACGTACCTTATTGTCATGACAATAAGAAACGTCATTAAAACGTCGTTAAAACGTTCCTATAATTGAATCGCAATAAGAGCTTGTGGTAAGCCCCCAGGGGCCTTACCACCACCTCTTATAGCAGTTTTGTTTTAACTTTTTAGCGGCCATTTGTGCAATGACGTTTCTTATTGTCATGACAATAAGGTACGTCTTTGCACAAAAAGTCGCTGAAACGTTAAAACGTTCCTGTAGTTGAATCGCGATAAGAGTTCGTGGTAAGCCCCCAGAAGGTAGCTCTAAACGACGAAACTAAACTAAACTAAACTAAAAACTACGAAAATCTTACAGGGACCATCATATCGAAAGCTTTTTGTATGAAGAGGAACTACAGCCAGCTGATAAAATCCAACCCCGGGGAGATCCACGTGATGAACGGCATCCGGTTCATCACGGCGTGTCTCGTAGTGCTGTACCATCAATTCATGGCTATTATTCTGACCCCGACCATGAACAAACTGAATATTGAAAGGGTAAATATTGTGAAACAATTATAGTGAGGGACCCACCACTCACCCTCGGAATTGTCAACCTCCAAAATTATAAACCAAATGAATTGATCGATAATAGAAGAAGCCAACAAGACCGAACTCCCTGTCAGTCGAGAGTATGTCTGTCATGAGTCATGGACCCTAACAATTAGCAATTCTCCGCAGACAAAGCGAATAACTACATAGGATAAAACAAAGTCGCTTCCCGCTGTCTGTCTGTCCCTATGTATGCTTAGATCTTTAAAACTACGCAACAGATTTTGATGCTGTTTTCACCAATGGATAGAGTGGTCCTCAAGGAAGGTTTAAGTATATAATTTGTCAAGTTTTTGTATACATTGGCTAAAATATAATGATATTTGTAGGAGGTGTCGGAAAAAAATAAGCCGTCTGGGAGCTTTCAACGAAAACTCCCTTTGAGATATATCAAAATGATGTGTGGTACATTTGTGTATCTTATATAGGTCTACAGAAAAGTCTTCGATGGCATATGTCGATCTCCTAAGGATAACATACTATATCAATTTTAATACTTTAAAAAATGAGCAATTATAAAGCGGTAAATGGAAAGCTATTTACACAAATACGGTATTAATCCTTATGATTTTAAATAAGTTAGAGGCTTTAAGCATTTCATGCACACTATTTTACTCTTTTACACCATATAATTTAAACGAATATCTTAGGAGTAATCGCAAAAAAATTACGGACGCGAGAATAAAATTGCTTGATGCAATCGCAGACCCTCCCCCCGCACCGTCTTGCCTACTGTTTAGTTAGCTAATAAGCCGAACGATAACGCGCTTGGCTGAAATTTGGTACAGGGATAGATTATAGCCTGGAATAAGACATAGGCTACTTTTTATCCCTGGAATAGGTTTCCATGGGTTGCGAGAACGTGTTCAAATTTTCATAATTACTTTTGGTCGCGATATCCGACATCCACGCGGGCGAAGCCACGGGCATCAGCTTTTTATATAATTATTTGCAGGATTTCGAGTCACTACCAGGACTAACTCTCTTACTACATTTTGACATCGCTGTCGATACGTTCTTCGCGATGTCCGGCCTTCTCCATGTAAGAGGTCTCATGGCAAATAGTGGAACTCAGAAGAACTTGATATCTGTACTATGGAGACGATATATCAGGTTAGAGGGCATTCACTATCTCACTAGCTGGTCTCAAAGCAACCGTAAAAAGAATGGCATGTAATTAAACCGACTTCGTTTGAATAGCATTTTTGGCCTCTAAAAAAAACATTGTTATCTGATTTACTAACTCAGCCACTATTAATGTGCGATTGTGCGTCTAAATAATATTATTTTAGCAACTGTAAATACAACTCAGCCACGTAGTTATTTTTTTTGTATCTATATTTGTAACTTAGATTCAAGAAGTAACTCTAAATAACACTCTATGACCAAGTCGACGGTTTTCTGCGTTCAGGGACACCAGTAACCTAACACAAAGGGAATGACGGGGGTTTAGGTCGGTCGCGCCCGTCTAATTTGATGTTTCCTAGTTTGGCTTGAACTACATTTTGAGGAACAAATTAAAGTTTCAAAATGCAAAAATGTTGATGAGTTGTAAAATCGGTGGCTGAGTTAGTAAACTTGATGGCGACTTATAAATCAGGAGGACAATCTAAATATATAAGAATCAAAGTCCTGATTGACTGACTGACTGACTGACTGACTGACTGACTGACTGACTGACTGACTGACTGACTGACAGACAACGCACAGCCTAAACCGCTGATCGTAGAGACTTGAAATTTGGAGGGTGGGTTTGTCTTGATGTGTAGAGGTGTACTAAGAAAGGGTTTTTTGAAATTCAACCCCTAAGGGGGTAAAATAAGGGATGAAAGTTTGTATGGAAGTTCGTCATTTTTGAAGTTAGAATTATGAAAATTGCTGATTAGGTGTCTTTTGAAAAATAAAAAAATATGGGTTTCAGGGTTTTTGAAAATTCGACCCCTAAGGGGGTAAAATAGGGGATAAAAGTTTGTATGGAAGTTCCGTCATTTTTGAAGTTAGAATTACTTAAATTGGTGATTAGGTGTATTTTCAAAAATAAAAAAGAGTAATTTCAGGGTTTTAGAAAATTCAACCCCTAAGGGGGTAAAATAGGGGAATGAAAGTTTGTGTTTAGATTTATTTCGTGTTTTTGGAAATTCAACCCCTAAGGGGTGAAATGTGGAGTGAAAGTTTGTATAGGGGTGGTCGAGTTTTGTTATTTTGACGGGAAAGGGGAAAACGGGGTCAAGGGATGTTTTAATAAGTCATCCATATCTCGATATTGGTTATGATTGCTTATTTGAATTGATCAGACTGGGGTTTCCGTATTTTTAATCATTTTGACGAGAAAGGGGAGAGCGGGGTCAGCGCATGTTTAGTCATCCATATCTCAAAATTGGTTATGATTGTTCATTTTAAATAATCAGACTGGGGTTTCAGCGTTTTTAATATTTTGAAGGAAAAGGGGAGAGCGGGGTCAGCGAATGTTTAGTCATCCATATCTCGAGATTGGTTATGATTGTTCATTTTAAATAATCAGACTGGGGTTTCAGCGTTTTTAATATTTTGAAGGAAAAGGGGAGAGCGGGGTCAGCAAATTTTTAGTCATCCATATCTCGAAATTGGTTATGATTGTTCATTTTAAATAATCAGACTGGGGTTTCAGCGTTTTTAATATTTTGAAGGAAAAGGGGAGAGCGGGGTCAGCGAATGTTTAGTCATCCATATCTCGAAATTGGTTATGATTGTTCATTTTAAATAATCAAACTGGGGTTTCGGAGTTTTTAATATTTTGAAGGAAAAGGGGAGAGCGGGGTCCGCGAATTTTTAGTCATCCATATCTCGAAATTGGTAATGATTGTTCATTTTAAATAATCAGACTGGGGTTTCAGCGTTTTTAATATTTTGAAGGAAAAGGGGAGAGCGGGGTCAGCGAATGTTTAGTCATCCATATCTCGAAATTGGTTATGATTGTTCATTTTAAATAATCAGACTGGGGTTTCAGCGTTTTTAATATTTTGAAGGAAAAGGGGAGAGCGGGGTCAGCGAATGTTTAGTCATCCATATCTCAAAATTGGTTATGATTGTTAATTTTAAATAATCAGACTGGGGTTTCAGCGTTTTTAATATTTTGAAGGAAAAGGGGAGAGCGGGGTCAGCGAATGTTTAGTCATCCATATCTCGAGATTGGTTATGATTGTTCATTTTAAATAATCAGACTGGTGTTTCAGCGTTTTTAATATTTTGAAGGAAAAGGGGAGAGCGGGGTCTGCGAATGTTTAGTCATCCATATCTCGAGATTGGTTATGATTATTCATTTTAAATAATTGGGGTATAAGCTTAGCTGAATATGGTAGGTACTACTTCAGTTTGATCCCATAAAAATCATTTCGGAAATCAACACCCAAAAGCGGGAAACTAAAGGTAGAAAAGTACGGCAGAAAAATATGTTTGTACCCGATTGACTTGAAACTTAGTATGCATAGGGTAGGTGAGGGAGGAAGGGGAAGACGTAAGGTAGGGGGAAGTGGAAGGGGGAGGGGATAGGGAAAGTGAAATGGAGGGGGAGGGAGCAGAAGGAAGAGAGGGGAGGAAAAGGGGTGGAGAAGGGGAGGGGGATCTGGGATTTTGGCTCTATAAAACACGCATTCACCGAATTAGGTACCGAGATAAAGTTTGTATGGCTCCAATAAAAATCGTGAAATAAAATTATTTTTATAAAAAAGCAAATACTGACTTAAAAAACCCTGGCGCACTAAAAAGTACTAAAAAGTCTTAAGTCACTTGCCCGGTTTTTTTTATTTTGAAGTCTACGCGGACGAAGTCGCGGGCAAAAGCTAGTTAATAATAATTGGTGTTCTTTATTTGATGGTCTTATTTAGGTGGTGTTGTAAACAAGACGAATTAGTTTATTAGAAGCTTTCTTATTTTTCTGTGGCTTAGTTATAAAATTAGAAGTCAAATTCCGCGGCCAAAAAAAAATTCTGCGGCTGGATTTATAATTCCCAGTAACACCCAAACCGAGGCCAATTACGAAAGGCCACTTCTGAATTTGCCCAGATGGTAAAAGCAACCTGGCAGTAAGCAAGGTGGTAGAACTGCTCCGTAGCTAATTGACTCTAGCTCAAGTACGTTATCCCATAGTTAACGACCACGTTTCAGTGCTATTAGTCATAAAGGGTAACACACATTGGCTAAAGACTTTGGGCTTGAAGCACTGATGTAATTTTGACAATAAAACGTTGCGTAACTTCCCGAACACTGCCCAGCCGAGTTGGATTCGACGATTAAACTCTCTCGAAGTTCGATCTGCCTAATCGGACTGTCTGCCCTAGGTAGACGACGACAATCATATATAGGCTATGGTAACTTCTTAACACCAGGCAGGCCGAACACTTGTGATATAAAAAAAGCTGGTAAGATAAAACTGCTGGTCCAAAAACAGAAACATTTATCAATTTACTACCTCCATTCCAGATTGCTAGGTCCTCTAGCAGTAACGATATTCTATCTCATGTATGTCGCCACGCACACCGGCTCGGGGCCGCTCTGGCCGAAGTTCAATAGTGAGGAGACCGATGTGTGCGCCAACAATTGGATACTCTCCCTGATGATGCTCAACACTAATGTTAAGGAGATTGTAAGTAGAACAGCAAATTCAATATTCCGAGACAAACACCCATGGTTACCGTAATGGGTGATCCCATCAGTAAGATATCTCTCATAGTCAGCGATCACTAATCGGTAAACGACCGGAGGTTAAGCATCACATGGCACGGTCAGTCAGATATGGATGACCATTTGCAGGCATTTAAAACTGAGGGTCTCTGTGCTTCGGAGGGCACGTAGAGAGCCGGTCCCGGTTTTGGTCATCATGAAAATATTATATTGTTGGCCAGGACAAATTACTAAAAGATTATTTACGAAATCAGCCTTCAAATCGAAACTGCTGCCATCTGATACGTCGAGGTGGGATAGACCAAAAACTAATATTCACACGAATGATATTAGGTATCTGCTTTTGCTAAGAAACTTATCAAACTGTATTTTGAGAAGTTTCTTTCACTTTCACAAAAAATTTATCACCGAGAAGAGAATTATTGTTATATTATTATTATTTTTTTGTTTTTTTTTTTTTTTTTTTTTTTTTTTTTATACTAGCATAGTTTTTAATTGAGTCCTGGTTACTTTAATAAATCAATATTATTATTATTATTATAGAAAAATAAACAGGCTTTGTTCATCGCAAACGGACCCAATTCAGCATTTCATTTAGGACTGTAAACCAATCTCAATAACTTTGATTTCTAGTGTCACGGAGTGACCTGGTACATAGCTTGCGACTACCAGCTCGCGATCCTCGGGACTGTGCTCTTCTACTTCTACCAGAGAGACAAGAAGCTGGGTTATACCGCCTTCGGTACTGCCGCGGCGCTGTCTGTCATCATTCCAGGAGTGTTCGTCTATTGGCATAGGCTGCCTGCTATGCCCTTCCCTGATTTTGGGTAAGGTTTATCGTCATTATACTCTATCCAATAATTTAAGCATTTACAAGAAAGCAGTGATGCTTAATTATTGCTGTTTCGATAAACTTAATAATATTGCGCTTTAATTTTGTTTCATTGTCTGAAGAATGTTGTATGGTTTTTTCCAACGATATTTTTTATTTTGTCATAATCAATAAAATCCGTCCGTGTGGTGCCGGCTTAGAATAGCACCAACCCATCTCATCCCGTGGGTGTCGTAAGAGGCGACTAAGGGATTCACCGGAGGATGGGCAGCAGCGTCCTCCGTGTACATATTATATCTACTGCGATCGCCAACCCGTCTGCCAAGCGTGGCGATTATGGCAAAACCCCCCAAATGAAAGTCACAACAAAGAATCGGCCCCCAGTCCCCGGCAGCCTCGCTAGTCCTGGCCATGGTAGCGGCTATGGTAACGGCGGGGCAGGGGGTGCTAAGAATCTCCGGCAGGATGGCTACCATAAAAACCGACTATTGGACCTGGCAACATATAACACGCGCACACTGCGGACCGACGAGAAGATCGCTGAGCTTGAGGAAGAATTGAGCAGGGTACGATGGGACATCGTAGGATTATCTGAAGTCCGAAGAGAGGGGGAGGACTCGATAATTCTGAAATCCGGCAACCTGCTCTTTTTCCGGGAGGGCGACCAGCAGTCCCAGGGTGGTGTCGGGTTTATCGTCCACAAGTCACTCGTGAACAACGTGGTGAAGATCGAGAGTGTGTCGACTAGGGTGGCGTATCTTGTTCTCCGAATAACCAAACGTTATTCGTTAAAAGTAGTTCAGGTGTACGCTCCGACATCGGCACATTCCGACGACGAGGTGGAAACTATGTATGAGGATATCTCTAGAGCCATGCATAGTTCCAAAACTCACTTTACCGTTGTCATGGGTGACTTCAACGCGAAACTGGGCAAACGAGACGGTGATGAGCTGCGAGTGGGGCAATTTGGAGTTGGACGGCGTAACCACCGGGGCCACCTACTGGCAGGCTTCATGGAGAAGGAGGGACTCTATATGATGAACTCCTTCTTCAGGAAGCGTGAGCACAGGAAGTGGACCTGGATGAGCCCCGACGGTGCAACTAAAAACGAGATAGACTTCATCATGTCAACGAAGAAGCAAGTATTCAATGATGTCTCTGTGATCAACGCGGTCAAAACCGGTAGTGATCACCGACTGGTAAGAGGCACATTGAATCTCAACATAAAGCTTGAAAGGTTTCGACTGATGAAGTCTACGCTCCGACCAGCACCAAACCAGATCCAAAACCCCGAGAGCTTTCAGCTCGAACTTCAAAACCGATTCGATGTCCTAGGGAGTAGCGTGGACGATTGTAACGACAGGTTCGTGGAAACTGTCCATACGATCGGGTCAAAGTACTGCAAGGCCCGCCGTACAAACAGAACCAAAAAAATCTCGGATCACACCTCTAAGCTCATGGAGGAAAGGAGTGAAATGGTACTGCAGTCTTCAGATGATGCGTCTAAATACCGGCAGCTCAATAGACAGATCTCGAAGTCCTTGACACGTGACTTCCGCCAATTTAATACCGAGCGTATTAAAGAAGCTATCGAGCGGAACAGAGGCTCCAAAGTGTTCGCTAGAGATCTGTCTATTGGGCAAAGCCAGCTAACGAAACTGAAAACCGATGGCGGCAGTATCGTTTCATCCAAACCAGAGCTTTTGAGAGAGATCGAGAAGTTCTATGGACAGTTATACACGTCAATACGGACACCCGTTACAAACCTGGCGAACGACCCAAGAGCTAGGTTAACCCGACACTATACCGAAGACATCCCGGACGTCAGCTTGTACGAGATTAGTATGGCTCTTAAACAGCTTAAAAACAACAAGGCACCGGGTGATGATGGAATAACGGCTGAGCTCCTGAAGGCGGGTGGAAAACCGGTCCTTAAGGCCCTTCAGAAGCTGTTCGGTTCCGTCATACTCGAGGGCAAAACGCCGCAGGCATGGAACAGAGGTGTGGTGGTTCTTTTCTTCAAAAAGGGCGATAACGCTCTGCTGAAGAATTATAGACCCATCTCACTTCTGAGCCATGTCTACAAGCTGTTTTCGAGGGTCATAACGAACCGTCTCGCACGCAAGTTTGACGACTTCCAGCCTCCCGAACAAGCCGGTTTCCGTAAAGGCTTTAGTACCGTAGACCACATACATACGCTGCGACAGGTTATACAGAAGACCGAGGAGTATAACCTCCCCCTTTGCTTAGCGTTTGTGGATTACGAGAAAGCCTTTGATTCGGTCGAGACCTGGGCTGTATTGCGGTCTCTCCAGCGATGCCAAGTCGATTACCGGTACATCGAAGTGCTGAAGAGTTTGTACGAAAACGCCACTATGTCAGTCCGTTTACAGGACCAGAACTCGAAACCTATTCGGTTGCAGCGAGGTGTGAGACAGGGAGACGTTATCTCTCCGAAACTGTTCACCGCTGCACTGGAAGACGTTTTCAAGGTTCTGGACTGGAATGGGCTGGGCATAAACATAAACGGCGAGTACATCACTCACCTTCGGTTTGCCGACGACATAGTGGTCATGGCTGAGACTATCGAAGACCTTAATACGATGCTTGATGGCCTCAGTAGAGCCTCCGAACGAGTTGGTCTTAAAATGAACATGGGCAAAACGAAGATCATGTCGAATTGCCGTGTTGTACCTGCTCCCGTGAAGATCGGAGACTCTACACTCGAAGTTGTCGACGATTATGTCTACCTGGGACAAACCATCCAGTTAGGTAGGTCCAACTTCGAGAAAGAGGTCAATCGACGAATCCGACTCGGCTGGGCAGCGTTCGGAAAGCTACGCAATATCTTCTCGTCCCAAATACCGCAGTGTCTCAAGACGAAAGTCTTCGACCAGTGTGTGTTGCCAGTGATGACCTATGGCACTGAGACATGGCCGCTTACAATGGGCCTCATAAGAAGGCTCAAGGTCACCCAAAGGGCAATGGAGAGGGCTATGCTCGGAGTTTCCCTGCGAGATCAAATCAGGAATGAGGAGATACGCAGAAGGACCAAGGTAACTGACATAGCCCGTAGGATTGCAAAACTTAAGTGGCAGTGGGCAGGGCACATTGCTCGTAGAACGGATGGCCGATGGGGCCGAAAAGTTCTCGAGTGGCGGCCGCGCACCGGAAAGCGTAGCGTGGGTAGGCCTCCCACAAGGTGGACCGACGACCTGGTGAAGGTCGCGGGAATCCGCTGGATGCGGGCAGCGCAAGACCGGTCATTGTGGCGAACCTTGGGGGAGGCCTATGTCCAGCAGTGGACGTCTTTCGGCTGAGATGATGATGATGATGATGAATCAATAAAATTGTTGATTTTCCTCTGGTCTCATTGAGTAAATCTTAGTTATCTTTGTTGGAATTCACATTTTTATAAATTCCAGCTTACAGTAGTATCATAAGTGGTCATTTGAGTCATTCAAAAATCAGAAGAAATACATAAATGATGTCACTATTTATTTAAAATTTCAGACCAGATATAAACATGAGACAACACGTATCTTTAGAATACAACTATACTAAGAGCTACGTCCGCGCTAACGCCTACCTCGTCGGTATTGCTATGGGCTACTTCATGTCTGTGTTCAAACCGGCGGACAATAGGCGAGCTATCTCTATGGTGAGCTTGCGAAGTTATACTGTCTTTGGAATTCACCGTTCTTATACCAGTGTTTAGAACATTCATTCTGTGATTACAATGAATAACAGCATACTATTAATAAACATGGAACCAAGACCTAACCTTGCGGTACACCTATTTGAACAGACACAATGTATTCAATAATCCTTAAACTTGTTCTAGTACCCTCACTGTTTTCATGTCATTATTTGAAACAAATCTTTATTTCCTTACAGAAATGGTCACTAATCGGTACCATAGGCTGCGTGATTACGATGCTGTCAATCATGAGCCTTGGAAAGTTCTTCTTTGGTCGCGAGTACAGTGTTTTTGAATCCATTATAACGACATCACTGAATAGAGCTGTCTGGGCGTTCGCTGTGTGTGGTATCATTGCCTTCTGCGAGTATGGGAATGTTCGTGAGTATATTGTACCTACTTTATATTAATAACATTTTTATAATCGTAACTAAGGCGGCAAACAAGCTTGCGGCTTGCCTGATATTAAGAAGTGACTGTAGGTTGCAATACAAAATGCATCGCTTGCACGTTGCCGATCTGAAGGGGACTGGGGCAGAGGGAGGAGAAGGGGTTGGTCGATCTTCCGGCTCTCTCACTCAACCGCCGAAAGCTGAATAGCGCCGATCTTCTGTGTGAGGGTACTGTGTGTATCATTATGAGCTGCAGTAAAATGGTTTCAGCTGGGCTCTACTAACTTGGATATGCTGTTATTTGTTATAGTTTATTTCAGTACCAAATTACTATTGTATGAATTGTTTTCAGCGATCATCAGCGACTTCCTGAGCCTGCCCGCGTTCATGCCTCTCAGTCGTCTCACTTACGGTATCTACGTGATCCATACCATCGTTATTCAACGCAACATGGTTACAGCTACAACACCTATGAAATACGATATATTTTCTCTTGTAAGTATTGGACTGGTTCTAGCGTTACTTGATGTAGTTTTCTTATTAATGACTGTAATTTCTTACTTTATTCTTGTGTTCAGCTCACTGATACACTGGGTACCGTGTGTATGTCTGCGTGCATCAGCTTCTTCATGTGGTTGCTCATTCAGGCTCCCTGCATCAATTTATCCAACGCTCTGTTTACGAACAAGTAAGTTTACAATAAGTACTAGACTATACACATTCGTCGAGGGTCAAACCTTGGCGTCATCGTTGGACACCATTGTCGATCCTGGCTAACAGGAGTACGGTGGTGGGACTGTGTGGCGGGCCTAGTCCCATAAAAAAAATATACACATGGGTGATAGAAATCTTTAAGGCACAAGATTCCACATAAAATCATTAGGAAAGATACAATTTCTATAGAGTGCAAGCAGTGGGTCCTTAATATAATAAAAGTCTTGCTACTGATTGAAATTCATAGATTATTACGAGTATCTTTAAGGAATACGGATGTGAAGTCTTCAAAAATCGTTTACAGGACTCGAAGTCCAGTCACATCACCTCCGCCACAGGAACTGAAAAAAGAATATCCAACAAAAGAAGTAGAGAAGAATGGTGTGCAGATACAAAACGATGTATACACTGCCTGGAATAAGACGAAAACCTCATAATTCTTCTTTATAGAACATTACTTTTATGAAAGAAGAATTGGCTCTGGTAGATGTTATGGTTATTGTTGCATGAAATGTCTCTTTCCCTTTCGTTATTCTTGAGAGAGAATGAAAAATATCGGAATCACAAATAATAATAATATAATAAGAAATCTGTTGTTGATATTTTATTATCATGTTTATTACAAATTGTTACTTATTTGTAACTCTTATTTTGTTATATTAACGGATGGCCGATGGGGCCGAAGAGTTCTCGAGTGGCGGCCGCGCACCGGAAAGCGTAGCGTGGGTAGGCCTCCCACAAGGTGGACCGACACTTGGTGAAGGTCGCGGGAATACGCTGGATGCGGGCAGCGCAAGACCGGTCATTGTGGCGAACCTTGGGGGAGGCCTATGTCCAGCAGTGGACGTCTTTCGGTTGAAATGATGATGATGATGATATTAATTTGAAAATAAATTTTGTTTGCTCTCTCACGCTCGTGTACAAATTATGCACAGCACTCGATAGTTAATAGACTACATAGATTGAATTTTACGCTGATCAGCTGTGTTGTCCCTACCTACCTTGCTGTCTCCTCTTAGTCCGATAATAAATCTGCTGGCAGGAATACTAACCGCGGATTAACGCCGCCTGCTGTAACACGAATTAAATTAGACATTGTTACACCGAGGCGAACCTGGGCATCTACAAAAATAAAAATAAAAAATAAAAAATTGTTTATTCCAACAAAAGTACAAAAACAATATACGAAGATTGTGACCGGCCTAGTAATTATTAAAAATACTTGTGTCAGGTAGTCACGCTCTTTGATGCTTTTAGAAGAAAAAAACAATGAAACAAAAACAAGAAAAATCAATGATACAAACCCAGACTTCTTCTAATCGTATGGTTAGTAGCCAACCTGTTGTCAGAGTTGTTCAAGCCGCCCGAAGGCCTCTGACAAGGCTTAACGACTGTTCGCGGAGGCCACAGTGGATGGATTTCATGCCATCCTACGCTAGAGAGCAGCCAGCATGATGTCGCGGGTGCGGAGCAGCGCCAGCACTCTACTAAGCGTACTGGCAGATCGGCTGGATGGCCCCTTCATTCGGCATTGGATAGGTATGCATAATACATACATGACCAGTGCCAAATGAATATTTTTGAATTTAATTTTGTAATTACTAACACTAGTTTTTACACGACTGCCCAAAAAAATGAGTGTATATGTGTTTAGGGTTCATGTATGTATGTATGTATGTATGTGAGATTCTTTATTCCACCATAACTTATAAATGCCTGAATGGATTTGGATGTATGGGGTATCGTTAGAATCCTTACATCGTTCCGGGTAACACTGGGTATATTATTTTGTTTTTTTCTTCCTTTATTACAATATGGGTATCAAATGGAAGGCCTTGATGAGCACATTCTAAAACTGTAGAATTTATAGGCATAATTTAACATACGTAGGGTGTACATGCAAAACAAATATTTCATTTTTGGCTGTCGTCACTAAAATGCATGAAATAAATTAATAAATAATTTAAAAAATTAAAAAACACGATTGCCCTCCCAAAAAATGAACTAAAATAAAAAAGTATAAAACAAATGCAGTGTCATTGCAGTCGGGGGCCCTCTTAGGTTAAATATGTTCCACAGAACGGTCCCCCGACTGCATTGACACTGCACTTGTTTTATACTTTTTTATATTAGTTCAATTTTTGGGAGGGCAATCGTGTTTAATTTTATACATTATTTATTTTTTTAAGTTAAATATTGTTACTAACATTATGGACAACTGACTGAAATAAATTGATGTTATTAGGTATTATTATTAATAATACAGCGAGGAACTGCAGCCATCATTCTTGCCACCATTTTTATTTTTTTATTCAGAGATAGGCAAGTATTTGACCACGAACTCACCTGATGGTAAGTGACGATGTGGTCTACGATGGAGCATACTTGCCTAGACAGTACCTGTTCACTCTCGACTTGAAAACATCCAGATTGTAATCAACGGGGAACAAAGACGCCGGCAAGGAGTTCCATTCCTTAGCAGTTCGCATGATGAAAGTAGAAGCAAAACGCTGCCACCATCCCACGCCGACGATAATTACACGATTCAATTAGAAGAAGATACCTAGTTTTTAGGGTTCCGTACCCAAAAGGTGCCAACGGGACCCTATTACTAAGCCTACGTCGTCCGTCTGTCCGTCTGTCCGTCTGTCAGCAGACTGTATCTCACAAACCGTAATAGGTAGAGAGTTGAAATTTTCACAGAATGTGTATTTCTGTTGCCGCTACAACAACAAATACTAAAAATAAAATAAAATTTAAAAATAAATGGGGTCCCCATACAAAAATCTTGATATTTTTAAACCGACTTCAAAAAAGGACCATGATAAGGAAACCAGGATCTGATGATGGCATCCCAGAGAAATCGAGCGGAACCTTCGAAAATCGTGGGGGCGACTAGTGCGTTTGTAATTTTTTTCATTAAGTATTTTAAAGCACTACTATTTTATGAAGGTCTGGAGTCGATCTGATGATGGAGCCGAAAGACAGTCGAGGGAACTCCTCAACGTTTTACAGTAGCTACCTTGTGTTTGAACTTAATTCATTTCTATTGATGAGAACTTTGCACCCATATGGTTTATAAGTGCCATTACAGGTCTGATGATGGAGACCATAGACAGTCGAGGGAATTCCTCAACGATTTACAGCAGTTACCTTTTGTTGGGCTTACTTCATACGGTTCAATATGCCAAAATGTTCATTGGTATGGCGCCACTAAAAATCGTGAAATAAAATTATTTTTATAAAAAAAATACAAATCGACTTCAAAAAAACCTGGAGCACTAAAAAGCCTGAAATAATATTTCTATTACCACCTCTGCCTACCCCTTCGGGAAAACCAGACGTGATGGTGTGTTATCGAGTATTTGGGGTCGGTGCCAATCTATCTTCTTACTTTTATAGTAGGTAGACTTGGCATACCAAGATTGGCACCGACTCCAAATACTAATAATTTTTGACATTTCTATTCTACGGTGGTACGGAACCCTTTATGTGCGAGTCCGACACGCACTCGGCCGGTATTTTTTTATAGGATTGCGGTGGAAAAAAAGCGTACGGCCCGCCTGATGTTAAGCAGTTACCGTAGCCTATAGATGCTTACAATACCAAAGGCATTGCTCGCACATTGCCGACCTAAAAGGATGTGGGATGGAGGGAGGGGGAGGTGGGTTGGGCTTTCGGCTCTCTCACTTATCGTACGAAAAGCAGCTGTAGTAGTTGCTTTACGCCGATCTTCAGGGAGAGGGTGGTACTACTCCGGTTGAGCCAGCCCGTATATGAGCGGCAGTCAATACCTAGTAGATACCTAGGTTATGGTATTTATGACCACGCAAAAACAGCTCGGAGGTGCTAGTGTATCAAATAAATAATACCTAATAATAAAAAGCGACTGTAGCCTAGGGGTGAACAGGTTGGGCTAGCAATCAGAAGGTCCCAGGTTCGATCCCCGGTAGGGCATGCACCAATGTATGAATTTTCATCTATGTGCATAATTTACAGTTCGCTGACGGTGAGGGTAAACATCGTGAGGAAACCTACCGATCCCTCGGGATTAGGTAATAGTCAGTTCCTGTATACACGGCGACAAGGTTCACCACCTGTCACGTTGGGTTCTGACTATCTGGTGAAACGTGGGCTTTGAGTTGGTTAATACCTCCACAATGTGGTGGTGTATGGCCACTCAAGCCTCTGACTACCCCCGAATGGGGATAAAAGTCGTGACGTTACACACACACACACACACACACCTAATAATAATAATATTTGGACTCGGCTTAAATATCGTCGCGTCGCAGGGAACTACCGGTTTATTATAATACACATGGCCAGTAACACTTTTTACTCAAACTTGCTTAATATAATATTGTCATTATTTCGCAAACCTTCTTCTAGCAAAGTCGATGTTGCTGCCCTGCAAAAGCCAGCAGGGAGGCA
Source organism: Drymonia ruficornis (assembly GCA_947859195.1). NCBI lineage: Eukaryota > Metazoa > Arthropoda > Insecta > Lepidoptera > Notodontidae > Drymonia > Drymonia ruficornis. The sequence continues at coordinate 1,163,461 of OX401927.1, read as the reverse complement.
AAATATAACGTCCTTATGACCTGAACTGTTATATACATTACGCCCGTGCCGTTGCCATGGTAACATTGCAAACAGGTATGGGTATAGTTCGTAAAAAATCTGATTGGCTGGTTTAAACGAGTTGGTTGGTTGTTTGACAGGAAAAATAAACAGTTATAGATATACTAGTTCGTAAAAATAAAAATATCATTGTATTCATTTTTATACTTAAATTAGCTGGTTTTATTTAAACTAATAGTCGGATTTTTGAGTAAAGCACTATACAAGCCTTGGTCCGCAATGACTACTGCTGGCCACGCTATGATGGCCTCAAGCTAAGCTTAGCTACACTCTCGGCCTCTCGGTGGAGGCCTGGAGCTGCGCTGCGCCGCGCTTTCGGCCATCAACAACGCGGTCAGAAATACACTCATTACAGACCGTGGCAGTAATGTAGGTACTATTAATGAATTAATTCATTTTTGCAGCAGCCATAACTAAAATAGATAATGACAAAATATGCACATAAATTTCTAATGACAAGTCTCCACATTTATACATGTACACACAAACAAAAACACAATAGCCAAATATCAAAAAAAAAATAACCACAGTACTAATCATGGACCAGTTACTAAGGGGACTGGCCCTAAGCAAGTCGGCCGAGTGGTCGGCCTAGTACTAACATCGACATAAAACCAAGCGAGCAGTTCAACTATTTAGCGGTAGATAGAACAATGAAAATGAAAAAACAATGACCACGTTTTTTTCATACATCTATCTAATAAGGGCACCTCTGTCTTTAGTCTTTACTCTGTGGTACTAATCCTCCACGCCAATTAGGCGCTCAGGTATAAATGTCAAATGATAATAAGGCAATGAACAGAATACACAATAAGCCAAACAGATGTTAATTACCTTTTTTTGTGCCAAAATAAAACAATGCAAAGTCATGCAAAACAAAAAATATTATTCCGCAGTAACTGTTGCTATCCCAAAGAATTATTAATTTATAGTTTAACTATCCTTTATCCCGTAACTTAGCCCGCGCAGAATTCAAAATCGAACTTCCATACAAACTTTCATCCCCTATTTAACGCCCTTAGAGGTGGAATGTTGTAAAACCCTTTCTTAGTGGATACTTACACTTCACAAGTGAGTGAGAGAGCCGTAAGCCCACCCCCCCCCTCTCCCCCCCCATCCCACTCCCCTTCAGGTCGGCAATGTGCGAGCAATACCTTTGGTATTGTAAGCATCTATAGGCTACGGTAACTGCTTAACATCAGGCGGGCCGTACGCTTTTTTGCCACCGCAGTCCTATAAAGAAAAAAAAATCAAAACCACGACACATTACCTCCAAATCTCATGTCTCTAGGATCAGTAGTTTAGGCTGTGCGTTGATATATCAGTCAGTCAGTTAGTTAGTATAGCGACTATAGCCTAGGGGTGAACAGGTTGGGCTAGCAATCACAAGGTCCCAGGTTCAATCCCCGGTGGGGCAAGCACCAATGGATAAATTTTTCATCTATGTGCTTAATTTACAGTTCGCTGACGGTGAGGGAAAACATCGTGAGGAAACCTACCTATCCCTCGGGATTAGGTAATAGTCAGTTCCTTCACCAACTGTCACGTTGGGTTCTGACTATCTGGTGAAACGTGGGCTTTGAGTTGTTTAATACCTCCACAATGTGGTGGTGTATGGCCACTCAAGCCTCTGACTACCCCCGAATGGGGATAAAAGTCGTGACGTTACATTTATTTATTTATTGTCAGTCAGAACTTTGAATTTTATATGTTTAGAAGATTAATTAGATTTTTTTGACTGCTAGCCAAAAGCGTTGACTTTTTGCATTCTAGATGAGAGAAGCCGTGTGAGGTATAAGTATGGAGCTGTATATGGCGAAACAACTCAAAATGTAACATCTTCTGTAAACCCATATTACGCAAATAAAGAATTGAATTGAACATTATGTTTATGCGTTCCGTCGTCAAAACTGAGTGCTCGGGTGCGGCATGCGAATGATGTAGACGCAGCTTTTGAGTTACTAATAAATAATAATGTTTTTTTTTTCCTTTTTTCTTTTTTTTGTTTTTTATTCTTTTTTTCTGTTTTTTTTCCCTTTTTTCTTTTTTCAGTTTTTTTTCCGTTTTTCATTTTTTTTGTCTTTCTTTTTGTTTTTTATTATTTTTTCTGTTTTTTTACCCTTTTTTCTTTCTTTGTATTCGTGATGAAAAGCACAGTGTGTACCTCGGGTTAAAGTAACTTATTATTGGTCCCTCGAACTATTAGCGTCCTCGCTACGCTCGGGCGCCAAACCCCGTCTCGGGACCAATAATAAGTTACTTTGCCCCTCGGATAACAATGTACTATTAACGAAGCCGTGTGAGGTATAAGTATGAAGCTGTATATGGTGAAACAACTCAAAATGTAACATCTTCTGTAAACCCATATTACGCAAATAAAGAATTGAATTGAATCGAACATTATGTTTATGCGTTCCGTCGTCAAAACTGAGTGCTCGGGTGCGGCATGCGAATGATGTAGACGCAGCTTTTGAGTTACTAATAAATAACTACGGAACCGTAAATCGTGAATGCGTCGAAGTTATTTAAATATCGCAGTAGGTATAGCATAATTATAATATAAACTGCTATATGACGCCAATCGAATGCAATATTATTTCAGTTATTCTTGGGTGCTACTGCCGGTGACATCGAGCGCAGTGCTCGGTGATAACAAACATGAAATCATGTTATTTTTGTGTATTTTTTACTTTAACACGTTTTGGTAAGTTTGTTAAATCTTACTTCTTCTTCTTATCGGCCAATCTGTTGACAGAGTTGTTCCAAGGCCTCTGGCAAGGCTTAACTACTGCTGCCTAGATGACAACAACCGGGACCGTTTAATATGGTAGAGTCAAGCTGTAGCCAATTGACTGCAGCTCATATACGGGCTGGCTCGACCGGGGTAGTACCACCCTCTCACAGATTCAGAAGATCGGCGTAAAGCAGCTATTACAGCTGCGTTTCGTACGATGAGTGAGAGAGCCGGAAGCCCAACCCCCCCCCTTCCCCTCCCTCCATCCCACTCCCCTTCAGGTCTGCAAAGTGCGGGCAATGCCTTTGGTATTGTAAACATCTATAGGCTACGGTAACAGCTTAACATCAGGCGGGCCGTACGCTTTTTTGCCACCGCAGTTCTATAAAAAAATACGACTTTTTACATATTCTCCGAAGCACGGACACGCTCAGTTCAAATGCCACTAAATTGTCACCCATCTCTGACTGACCTTGCCAAGCGTTGCTTAACCTCCGATCGTTTACCGATCAGTGATTGCAGCTGGCTATGAGCGCCTCCAATTTTACTACTTTTATAGTTACCCTATATTTTTAGGGTTCCGTACCTCAAAAGGAAAAACGGAACCCTTATAGGATCATTTTGTTGTCCGTCTGTCTGTCTGTCTGTCTGTCTGTCTGTCTGTCTGTCTGTCTGTCTGTCCGTCTGTCCGTCTGTCAAGCGTTCACAGCCCAAACCGCTGGTGTTACAAACATGAAATTTGAACAGTAGGTACCGTTTACAGCGTAGAAGAAGAGCATAGGAAGGATTTTGGAAAATTCCACCCCTAAGGGGGTAAAATAAGGGGTGGAAGTTTGTGTGAAAGTCCCTTATTTCTGAAGTTAGAAACATGAAAATTTGTATTAAAGCTATTAATTACAAATAAGAAAAAGTGATTTCAGCGTTTTTGAAAATTTAACCCCTAAGGGGGTAAAATATGGGTTTGAAGTTTGTATGGGGTTCTCAATTTTACTGAAGCTTGGGACATGAAAATTTGTATTTAGGCTACTCATTACAAATAAAAAAAGTAAGTTTAAAAACTAAAACCCGACTACTGAAAAATCGCGCTCTAAAAAGTATGAAACAAGAAAATATTATCTCTCTAGAGGATAGCCGTGGTCCGTGGTCATATGCCAATTTGACCTTAAAGGCATAAACGGACCACGGCTATCCTCTAGAGAGAGAATATTTTCTTGTTTCATACTTTTTAGAGCGCGATTTTTCAGTAGTCGGGTTTTAGTTTTTAAACTTACTTTTTATTTAATTATTTTGGAGTTATAGGTAACAATATATATATTTTTGAAATGTGCTCATCAAGCTCTTTCATTTGATACCCCACACGGTTTCATTAAAAAATGTTTTTTTTTTAGTTCATGACATTATGTCCTCTAGAGGGCGCCATATGCAATTTTATGTGACGTCACATAGCCTATAACCAGCGCGCCATTAAGCCGCTTCTGACGATACCTCATTTGTCAAATTACGACAAGTAGTTTGGAAGTTAGGTGGGAACAGATGCACATACATACATACATACATACATACATACCGGTCAAAATCATAACGCCTCCGTAGTCGGGTAAAAAACCGGACCGCCTAAGTTTGTATTATTCCGAAATCAGGCAAAAATTTGTACGGAACCCTCAGGGCGCGAGTCCTACTCGCACTTGTCCGGTTTTTAAAAAGGTAGCCAGATTGTACTACAGTGTACCTCTTGGAAATTCTCGGAATATGATGTCAATACTGGACTTATCTAAATCCATATCTCGATATTGGTTATGATTGCTTATTTGAATTGATCAGATTGGGGTTTCCGTATTTTTAATCATTTTGACGAGAAAGGGGAGAGCGGGGTCAGCGCATGTTTAGTCATCCATATCTCAAAATTGGTTATGATTGTTCATTTTAAATAATCAGACTGGGGTTTCAGCGTTTTTAATATTTTGAAGGAAAAGGGGAGAGCGGGGTCAGCGAATTTTTAGTCATCTTTATCTCGAAATTGGTTATGATTGTTCATTTTAAATAATCAGACTGGGGTTTCAGCGTTTTTAATATTTTGAAGGAAAAGGGGAGAGCGGGGTCAGCGAATGTTTAGTCATCCATATCTCGAAATTGGTTATGATTGTTCATTTTAAATAATCAAACTGGGGTTTCGGCGTTTTTAATATTTTGAAGGAAAAGGGGAGAGCGGGGTCAGCGAATGTTTAGTCATCCATATCTCGACATTGGTTATGATTGTTCATTTTAAATAATCAAACTGAGGTTTCGGCGTTTTTAATATTTTGAAGGAAAAGGGGAGAGCGGGGTCAGCGAATTTTTAGTCATCCATATCTCGAAATTGGTTATGATTGTTCATTTTAAATAATCAGACTGGGGTTTCGGCGTTTTTAATATTTTGAAGGAAAAGGGGAGAGCGGGGTCAGCGAATGTTTAGTCATCCATATCTCGAAATGGGTTATGATTGTTCATTTTAAATAATCAAACTGGGGTTTCAGCGTTTTTAATATTTTGAAGGAAAAGGGGAGAGCGGGGTCAGCGAATGTTTAGTCATCCATATCTCGAAATTGGTTATGATTGTTCATTTTAAATAATCAGACTGGGGTTTCAGCGTTTTTAATATTTTGAAGGAAAAGGGGAGAGCGGGGTCAGCGAATGTTTAGTCATCCATATCTCAAAATCGGTTATGATTGTTCATTTTAAATAATCAAACTGGGGTTTCGGCGTTTTCAATATTTTGAAGGAAAAGGGGAGAGCGGGGTCAGCGAATGTTTAGTCATCCATATCTCGAAATTGGTTATGATTGTTCATTTTAAATAATCAGACTGGGGTTTCAGCGTTTTTAATATTTTGAAGGAAAAGGGGAGAGCGGGGTCAGCGAATGTTTAGTCATCCATATCTCGAGATTGGTTATGATTATTCATTTTAAATAATTGGGGTATAAGCTGAGCTGAATATGGTAGGTTACTACTTCAGTTTGATCCCATAAAAAATCATTTCGTAAATCAACACCCAAAAGGGGGAAACTAAAGGTAGAAAAGTACGGCAGAAAAATATGTTTGTACCCGATTGACTTGAAACTTAGTATGCATAGGGTAGGTGAGGGAGGAAGGGGAAGACGTAAGGTAGGGGGAAGTGGAAGGGGGAGGGGAAAGGGAAAGGGAAATGGAGGGGGAGGGATCAGAAGGAAGAGAGGGGAGGAAAAGGGGCGGAGAAGGGGAGGGGGATTTGGGATTTTGGCTCTATATACCTACCTACCAAAACACGCATTCACCGAATTAGGTACCGTGATAAAGTTTGTATGGCTCCAATAAAAAACGTGAAATAAAATTATTTTTATAAAAAAGCAAATACTGACTTAAAAAACCCTGGCGCACTAAAAAGTACTAAAAAGTCTTAAGTCACTTGCACGGTTTATTTTTATTTTGAAGTCTACGCGGACGAAGTCGCGGGCAAAAGCTAGTCTAAATATATAAGAATCAAAGTCCTGATTGACTGACTGACTGACTGACAGACAACGCACAGCCTAAACCGCTGATCGTAGAGACTTGAAATTTGGAGGGTGGGTTTGTCTTGATGTGTAGAGGTGTACTAAGAAAGGGTTTTTTGAAATTCAACCCCTAAGGGGGTAAAATAAGGGATGAAAGTTTGTATGGAAGTTCGTCATTTTTGAAGTTAGAATTATGAAAATTGCTGATTAGGTGTCTTTTCAAAAATAAAAAAGACTAATTTCAGGGTTTTTGAAAATTCAACCCCTAAGGGGGTAAAATAGGGGAATGAAAGTTTGTGTTTAGATTTCTTTCGTGTTTTTGGAAATTCAACCCCTAAGGGGTGAAATGTAGAGCGAAAATTTGTATAGGGGTGGTCGAGTTTTGTTATTTTGACGGGAAAGGGGAAAACGGGGTCAAGGGATGTTTTAATAAGTCATCCATATCTCGATATTGGTTATGATTGATTATTTGAATTGATCAGACTGGGGTTTCCGTATTTTTAATCATTTTGACGAGAAAGGGGAAAGCGGGGTCAGCGCATGATTAGTCATCCATATCTCAAAATTGGTTATGATTGTTCATTTTAAATAATCAGACTGGGGTTTCAGCGTTTTTAATATTTTGAAGGAAAAGGGGAGAGCGGGGTCAGCGAATGTTTAGTCATCCATATCTCGAGATTGGTTATGATTGTTCATTTTAAATAATCAGACTGGGGTTTCAGCGTTTTTAATATTTTGAAGGAAAAGGGGAGAGCGGGGTCAGCGAATGTTTAGTCATCCATATCTCGAAGTTGGTTATGATTGTTCATTTTAAATAATCAGACTGGGGTTTCAGCGTTTTTAATATTTTGAAGGAAAAGGGGAGAGCGGGGTCAGCGAATGTTTAGTCATCCATATCTCGAAATTGGTTATGATTGTTCATTTTAAATAATCAGACTGGGGTTTCAGTGTTTTTAATATTTTGAAGGAAAAGGGGAGAGCGGGGTCAGCGAATGTTTAGTCATCCATATCTCGAGATTGGTTATGATTATTCATTTTAAATAATTGGGGTATAAGCTGAGCTGAATATGGTAGGTACTACTTCAGTTTGATCCCATAAAAAATCATTTCGTAAATCAACACCCAAAAGGGGGAAACTAAAGGTAGAAAAGTACGGCAGAAAAATATGTTTGTACCCGATTGACTTGAAACTTAGTATGCATAGGGTAGGTGAGGGAGGAAGGGGAAGACGTAAGGTAGGGGGATGTGGAAGGGGGAGGGGAAAGGGAAATGGAGGGGGAGGGAGCAGAAGGAAGAGAGGGGAGGAAAAGGGGTGGAGATGGGGAGGGGGATTAGGGATTTTGGCTCTATATCACTACCTACCAAAACACGCATTCACCGAATTAGGTACCGTGATAAAGTTTGTATGGCTCCAATAAAAATCATGAAATAAAATTATTTTTATAAAAAAGCAAATACTGACTTAAAAACCCTGGCGCACTAAAAAATACTAAAAAGTCTTATGTCACTTGCCCGGTTTTTTTTTATTTTGAAGTCTACGCGGACGAAGTCGCGGGCAAAAGCTAGTATATGTATAACAATCAAAGTCCTGACTCATTCATTCACTGACTGACAGACAACGCACAGCCTAAACCGCTGGTCGTAGGAACTTGAAATTTGGAGGGTGTGTTTGTCTTGATGCGTAGAGATGTACTAAGAAAGGGTTTTTTTAAAATTCAACCCCTAAGGGCATTAAATAAGGGATGATAGTTTGTATGGAAGTTCGTCATTTTTTAAAGTTAGGATGATGACAATTCGTGTTGAGGTTTCTTTTTATAAATAAAGAAATATTAGGATACCTAGCGTTTTTAAAAATTTTACCCCTATGGGAGTAAAATAGGGGGTAAAAGTTTGTATGGCGGTACCGATTCCAGCTAATCTCCGAAACGGCTGACCCGATTTTGACGGGTCTTTACTGGCAAATACGATATAGGATCGGGGATCCGGGATCCGGGCTCCGGGATCTGCGATCCGCGATCCGGGTTCTAGGATACGGGATCCGGAATATACGGGATACGGGATCCGGGATTTGGGATCCGGGATACGAGATCCGGGATATCTGATCCGATTTTTTAAATTTAAATTCTATGCGGGGAAAAGCTAGTTAAACATATAAAGTTTCAATTGCATACCTCTTATACTTTAGATTTTATTGATATTAACAATTATTTACAGTACGCTGACGGTGAGGGAAAACATCGTGAGGAAACCTACCAATCCCTCGGGATTAGGTAATAGTCAGTTCCTGTATACACGGCGACAAGGTTCACCACCTGTCACGTTGGGTTCTGACTATCTGGTGAAACGTGGGCTTTGAGTTGGTTAATACCTCCACAATGTGGTGGTGTATGGCCACTCAAGCCTCTGACTACCCCCGAATGGGTATAAAAGTCGTGACGTTATATATTATATATATATGATATTAACTTAAAAACCCCGATTTCGTCACTGGCACTGATGATCATCAAAATTCATAAATCATCAAAATTCTTAGGGTACTCATACAGACTTCCATCCTCTAGTTTCAGGGGTTGGGGGTTAAAAGTTCCAAGTTTTAGAATGTTGTTTGTGTACTAATAAAACTAATAAACTTACATACCAAGTTTCAGCTTTCTAGGACTTCAGGAAGTATCCTAAGAATGTTGATGATCATCAGTAAGTCAGTGACGAAATCGGGGCTTTTCAGATATCAATTAAATCTAAAGTAAGCTATGCAAATGAAACTTTAACCCCCTTATTCATAGATATTTTAGCCAGTTTACAATGGGTTTGAAAAGCATTTTTAGGAACAAATGTGTTCTGCAACTACACTGCAAGTCGATCATGACTTTCTATGAATAAGGGGGTATATGTTTAATGAGTCCACTATTGACATCATATCCCGAGAATTTTGTTCTTCTAGCATCAACATTTGCCTATGAGACTTTAATGCTAGAATTTGAGTATGAGACTTCCGCAAATTTTGATGAGCTCTGCATGAGATCTGATTACGTTTGGACTGCGCGGTCTGGTCTCGTCTTGGCAACATTTTACATGAAAATGTTTTTGGTGGGATATGTAATTCTCATTTACTTATAGCAGCAATATCAAGCACAGATATAGCGAGAATAAATGTCAGGGAATTGATGGTAGTGGACGACTTGATCAAACGAATCAACGATGACAACTGGCACCAAGAAGAGGCGCCGTGTCTCGAGAATACTCTCGCCGTCTTGAGGAATGTCAAGAATCTGACATTCTGGGCTACTTGGGGTAAGTACGAACAACATAGGTTTCTAATAGAGATGGAACATTTCACAGGTAGCTCGCCCAAGCACTCATGATAATAATGTCTATGCGTTCCGACGTCAAAACTGAGTGCTCGAACGCGGCATGCGCATGATGAAGACAACCCAATTGATGCGTCCAGATGCTTCGCATGCCTCGCCCGAACACTCATGTTATGACATTATGTCTGTATGTTCTGACGTCAAAACTGAGTGCTCGGACGCGGCATGCGCCTAATGTAGACGCAGCAAATGAAATTGCAAAGTATTCGGTACTGTGTGGATTTCATAGTTCATCATCGACCAGCGAATTCATAGAATCGAATGTTATAGTGTTAATGCAAATAATTGCCAGTGTTAATTCACAGGTGCAATAACAATGAAAAGTTCAACTCCTACTAAGTTTATTTATTTATTTAGTAACATGGAAAACTTACAGCCAATTAGTAACGTAGCATAGGACAATAGTATATACACTGGAAAGCCAATCACAAGTCTTCACTTATAGTAACTGACTTCCGTCGTTACCTCAATACTGAGGATCGTGACGATTATGTACAAAAAACTTCTGGAGAGCAAGTTTCCTCCACCGGCTTCTGTCGCCCGCGACGTGTACCGCTTTGTGCAGTTGGAATTGCGTAAGCTCAGTGATCTGCGAGCTCCATCTAGCGGACTAGCGGTTCTAGTAACTGACTAGAACTATGAAATAGAACTATGATTAGGTAATAGTCAGTTCCTGTATACACGGCGACAAAGTTCACCACCTGTCACGTTGGGTTCCGACTATCTGGTGAAACGTGGGCTTTGAGTTGGTTAATACCTCCACAATGTGGTGGTGTATGGCCACTCAAGCCTCTGACTACCCCCGAATGGGGATTAAAGTCGTGACGTTTACACATTACACACACTATGAAATGTGAGAAGTACAAAGTTGAGTAGAATGCATGCAAGAATTATAAATTAAATAAATGAAACAAATGACAACCTATTAAATAAAAAAGTAAGTTTAAAAACTAAAACCCGACTACTGAAAAATCGCGCTCTTAAAAGTATGAAACAAGAAAATATTCTTATCTGGAGGATAGCCGTGGTCCGTGTAGGTCCTTTAGGGCAAAATGGCATATGACCACGGACCACGGCTATTCTCCAGATAAGAATATTTTCTTGTTTCATACTTTTTAGAGCGAATGGATCAATAACGTGTTGTTTACATAATTTGTTAAAGTTTCTGCTGGCGCGCACCATGTAACTATTTTGCCTATAGTTAGTTGAAGAATTTGGTATCCGTAGCGATGGGTTGTTACGAATTGACGTATGAGGTGGATTTTAGATAAGAGACGGAACCCCCAAGGTGCGAGTCCTAGTCGCACTTGACCGGGCTTTTTTAATACCGTCAATATACATATACGTCACGACTTTTTATCCCCAATCGGGGGTAGGGTAGTCAGAGGCTTGAGTGGCCATACACCACCACATTGTGGAGGTATTAACCAACTCAAAGCCCACGTTTCACCAGATAGTCAGAACCCAACGTGACAGATGGTGAACCTTGTCGCAGTGTATACAGGAACTGACTATTACTTAATCCCGAGGGATAGGTAAGTTTCCTCACGATGTTTTCCCTCACCGTAAGCGAACTGTTAATTATGCACATAGATGAAATAGATGAATATTTTAACCCTTTAACCTTTTTCAGTTTGGGAGTCAAACCAATACCCAATAGGCAATATGTATGGGTCCACCCATCAGATGGGGAACTACGACCAGTGCATGAACCCGCCCTGGCTGACCAGCCACCCGCACCTGCGAACACAGTACTGCACGGCGGAGGTCAAGACGACTGGTCACACGCCGCAAAAGGGAAGGAACGCATGGAACCCTTATGGTTCCACCGAGGAGTATATCAATGTGAGTTGCCGTTTTTTATATACTTATATGCTTACATATTAAGCGTACGGTCTGCCTGAAGTTAAGCAGTTACCGTTGCCTATATATATATGCTTGCAATACGAAAGGCATTATGTCTATGCGTTCCGACGTCAAAAATGAGTGCAAATGTGCGCAATTCTAGTGATAGAAATATAAGAAGGTACTCTTAGAATCTATATCTAGAAGGAATATCTCTTAGAATAATACATCAATGATTAGCCTACATGAATATTTATTTATTGCAGACGGCAACAAGACGAGGTCTCTACCTGAACACCCTCTACTGGGGCGTGTGTGTGCCGGCGGCCTGCAGTCCGCGCTCCGTGGGCAAACTGCTCGGCCACATGTACCGCGGCTCGCAGTACGCGCCCCTCCCCGCCGCGCCCAACATCACTGTCGACCACTGCCAGGTCGCCGGTGAACGCTACCAGTATCCTGTTGGCTTTTACATGTTCATGTAAGGGCTTAAACATTCTTCAGTACACCTTTTTCCAGGGTATTTCTGAAAGTCAAATATCACATGTCTACCTGGGTCTTTATCCAGGCTTACAGGAGTAGTGATGGGATGTTCTCGAGAACATTGGAAACTTACGGAAACTTACTCGTGAGAATTTTCGAGAATTTATCGTCTGAAGCATGTTAAACTTGGCATAAACCTCATTAAACATGCAAGTATGGTGGTTTTAATTGTTTTTAAGATTGAAAGTTAGGATGACGTCACCCAAAATAAAAAAATCTCACGAGTAAGTTTCCGAGGGTGAGAATGTTCTCGAGAACATCCCATCACTATACAGGAGTAACAGTGATGGGTGCGTAATCGGCAGTCTTTATACAAAGTGGAAAGAACGAATGGAAATCAGAGGGGAAGTACTCTTAAGTTGCAGATGTTATCATTGAGCATTCCACCCGCGCACGCGCAAGTTGTGGAATGATCTCCCTCCCGAAGTCTTTCCTATGCACCCCACACATGTCGTTCTTCAAAGGGCATTTAAAGGTCTCTAAAAGGTCGGCGCCGTCTCTGCTCCCCGTAAATTCCAGATTTCCTGGGCGACGGCTTCCACTTGCCATCAGGTGGATCGTTTGCTAGTGTGCCATCCTTGGCAATAAAATAAAACCGGCCAAGTGCGTGTCGGACTCGCACATAAAGGGTTCCATACCAAAATGTAGGTATTAGATATTGCTTTGGTACCTGCAAACAATTTGAAATCTATAAGAAATGTTGGTTTATAATTTTTTTAAACAACGTTATCTGTTATCGAGTAAAAAAATTTTGCTACCACGCCATCTATTATCGAGTAGCAAAGCATTAATTATAGTCAAATCATTAGCTGTTTTTATGTTTTAAATATAGGTATATGCTATTAGAGTACGCTGTATTCAATAATCAAAATTTTGTATGGGGACCCCCTTTATTTTTAAATTTAATTAAATTTTTAGTATTTGTTGTTGTAGTGTCAACAGAAATACACATTCTGTGAAAATTTCAAGTCTCTAGCTATTACGGTTCGTAAGATACAGCCCGTTGACAGACAGACAGACGGAGAGACGGACAGCGTAGGCTTAGTAATAGGGTCCCGTTGGCACCCTTTGGGTACGGAACCCTAAAGAATGAACGGAATCTCCCTCAATGTGACGGGGATTCGGGCAAAATTCCACTAGGCTGGCCGAAAGCGAGTTGATAAACTCCACCCGTCTTACGCAGGTTTCCTTCCGGTGATTTCCTTTCTTGTGTTATATTATAAAATACCATAGTATATTATTGTTTCCAGTGCAACGATTGTGCTCCTGCTCGGGGTAGCGATAGCATCAACAGTGTATCAGAGTACAGTGGACAGCAACGATCAAAATTCCGATGCTCTCGGTAAGGATGCAACAATATTGACACAAGAATTATTTTCAATATAACTACATAAAATACAGTGGCATTTAATTAAACCGACTTTTTTTAACATTTTTGGCCCCCAAAAAAATACATTGTCCTCAGCCACTATTATCCTGGGATATCCTGGGACACTCTCTATGTCAAAGTCGACACGGGGCTCCTATTTCTGCGTTCAGGGACACCAGTAACCTAACACGAAGGGAATGACGGGGGCTTAGCTCGCTCGCTCTGCTCGCTCGCTAACCCTCGTCATTCCCTTCGAACCTAACCAGGCCAAGACGAATGCCCCGAAGTCCCGAGCTCGCATGAATTGAATGGAGCTCTCTGATTGGTGCAAATGCCGGTCACGCCCGTCTGATTTGATGTTTCGTAGTTTGGCTTCAACTACATTTTTTTTAGGGAAAATTTTGAAGCTTCAAAATGCAAAAATGTTGATGAGTTGTAAAATCGGTGGCTTAGTAAAGATGGCGACTTATTTCGCGGCCTCCGCAGACTAGCTACTTTTAGCATAGGCGACCGGCGAATTTGTGACGTATCGATGCTGCGTCGCGTTTCTTCGAGCGCGAACGAGCGAGACGCAGCATCAAAATCGCCGGTCGCCGATGCTAAAAGTAACTAGTCTGCGGAGGCCCTAATAATTGGTGTTCTTTATTTGATGATCTTATTTAGGTGGTGTTGTAAAGAAGACGAATTAATTTATTAGAAGCTTTCTTATTTTTCTGTGGCTTAGTAATAAAATTAGAAGACAAATTCCGTCGCCAAATAAAAATTCAGCGGCTCGATTTATAATTCCCCTTTTAATTTCATCTACCTTTTCGTCTAGTTTTTTTGCTTTGTATCGTTATTAATGTCTTTCTGTTAATGCTATTTGTTATTTGTCGCTGGCGGCTGTTAACCTGGGTAGGCCATAAATTTAAAGTAAACAGAACAAGCTCTAATCCATGAACCTAATACTAAAGGACTGGGTCTAAGCAGCTAAGCCGCGTTGCTTAAACATCGCACAACTAGGCCGGTGAAGTCATCACAGTAGGCGTGGCTTAAGTCAGTGTGCTGTTGGCGTTCGTTCTGTGCAGACGTCTTGCCAACGTTCGCATCCCAAATATAATTATATTCGACACTAGATGGCGTCCCTTTGTACGTAATTTTTCATGATCATACACTTAGTGACATCTAGTGCAAATATTTAAACTATGTACTAACATCGACATAAAACGAAGCGAGTAGTTCAGCTATTTCCCGGTAGATAGATGCCACGCATTTCTTAACCCCCACCACCCGCGCCATCCCGTGCAAATTACCACGCGTTGTTTAATAGAGAAATCTAATAAGGGCACCTCTTTCTGTCTTTACTCTATGCTCTAATCACTTCTAAATCCTTTACGAACATCTTTCAGAGACCATCATATCAAAAGCTTTTTGTATGAAGAGGAACTACAGCCAGCTGATAAAAGCCAACCCTGGGGAGATCCACGTGATGAACGGCATCCGGTTCATCACATCATGTCTCATAGTGCTGCTGCATCAAGGCATGGTTATTATCCAAAGCCCGATCATGAACAAACTGAAGATTGAAACGGTAAATATTGTGAAGGAAAAATATTATTTTTATAAAAAATTAAAAACCGACTTCAAAATAACCTGGAGCACCATCACGCCTGATTTTCCCGATGGAGTAGGCAGAGGTGGTAATAGAAATATTATTTCAGGGTTTTTAGTGCTCCTGGTTTTTTTGAAGTCGGTTTTTTTTTAATAATTTTATTTGTCGATTTTTAGTGGCACCATACAAACTTTGTCACCCCATGGGTGCAAAGTTCTCATCAATAGAAATGAATTAAGTCCAAACACAAGGTAGCTACTGTAAAACATTGAGGAGTTCCCTTGAAAAAAATAACCATTTAGAGAATAGCTGCCGTGGTCCGTGGTCATATGCCACTTTGCCCTTAAGGTTCTAAACGGACCATGGCTATCTTCTAGATGAGAACATTTTCTTGTTTTATACTTTTTAGAGCGTGATATTCAGTAGTCGAGTTTCATCAAATTTTCATATGTCTGTCTGAACACAGATCTACGCGAGATACAATTGATTTTCTATTATTTCTGGGATCACGGCCTATCGCGGTAAGTGGGACAAGGCTCAACCACCGTTACTCCTGTAAGCCAGGATCGTCAATAGTATCCAGTGATGACGCCCAGGTTTGAACCTCGTTGTGTCCCGGGGAAAAGCTATCGTTTTATAACCCGCCCGAATTCAATCAAAAGAAACAATAGGAGGATATGGCTATAATATTATCCACTTTCCTTCGTCGTCTTTGTACGTCTTTGTACTGCAGAAAAGAGCTGTAAGAGCTATTTACAACCTAGCTCCTAGAGTCTCCCTCAGAGAAAAATTTAAAGAAATAAATATTCTAACTGTGGTGTCAAAATTTATTTATGAAAACCTAATTTATGTTAAGAAAAATGTCAACAACTTTGAAAAAAGGAGCGATGCTCATTCGATAAATACACGGAACAAGCACAAGCTATCCGTACATGTAACTCGTCTCCACAGAATAAGTAATTCCTTTGTAGGGCAATGCATACGCTTTTACAACAAACTTCCTAAAGAAATCCGAGATTTGCCTGTCAATAAGTTTAAAACTATAGTTAAAACTAAACTCTGTCAATAGGCCTATTACAAATCTCGGATTACTTGGAAGATAAATCAGCTTGGGACTGATCGCTCAAGTACACTTCCTTAATAACAGTGTCATGTTAAAGTGTAGCGTGTCTTGCCTTGCTTATCTCGCAGGGCAGCACACTGAAGCTATTGTTTACCAAAATACATTGTATTAAAATAAGTAAATGGCGATAAAAAAAAACAATTTAAAAAAAGACAAGCCTGCTGAGTTTCTTGCCGGATCTCAGTTGAGATCGCGTTTCCGAGCCGGCGGTAGAATTTAAGAAAAAATGTAATATGACAATTTGTTAGTGCCCCCGTAGGCCTAAACAAAATAAACGTTTTGAATTTTGAATATTTTGCTACAAATCGGGAAAGATTGACTTCCCGCTCTGTGAGAGCGTGAAGTCTGCCAACCTGCGGCCATGTGATACAATAATATTATTATGATCTAATATGGTGTTGAATATCATGTTAAACCATGGACCGTTAAGGAACATCCTGTGCTCACCATACTAAATTTTATATAATTATTTGCAGGATTTGGAGTCACTACCAGGACTTTCTCTCTTACTCCATTTTGACATCGTTGTCGATACGTTCTTCGCGATGTCCGGCCTTCTCCATGTTAGAGGTCTCATGGGGAATAGTGGGAGGCAGAAGAACTTGATATCTGTACTATGGAGACGATATATCAGGTTAGAGGACATTCGCTATCTCACCAGCTGGTCTCAAACCAAGCCGTATAAAGAATTGAGGGTTTCTCAGTGACGCCCAAACCGAGACCAATTACGAAAAGGCCACTTCCGAAATTACCCAGATGGTAAAAGCAAGGTGGTAGGGCCAATCTTTAGCTAATTGAATCTAGCTCAAATACGTTAACCACCAAGTATCAGTGCTAAAGTCATTACAGGTAACAACTTGGTTTGGCTCAGTCGTAGTCCAGCTTTCCTGAGGATGCCTCGTTTAGAGGCGAAACACGTGTCGAATTTATTTAGGATTCGCTTTGTCTGCGGAGAATTGCTAATTGTTAGGGTCCATGACTCATGACAGACATACTCTCGACTGACAGGGAGTTAGGTCTTGTTGGCTTCTTCTATTATCGATCAATTCATTTGGTTTATAATATTGGAGGTTGACAATTCCGAGGGTGAGTGGTGGGTATATATATATATATATATATATATATATATATATATATATATATATATATATATATATATATATATATATATATATATGTGGTGGGTCCCTCTCTATAATTGTTTAACAATGGATTTCCGCAAAGTTACGCCTGATTCCATCAATTAACTTGGTTAAAGACTTTGGTCTTCAAGAACTGAGGTAATTTTGACGAGAAAACAATAATAATAAAGTGGAAGTGTTAAAGGGCATAACGCCGCGAGTAACTTCGGAGAAAGCGCAGCACACCTCTCTACACCCCTGAGCCGCCCACACCAGTGTTGCCCCTAGCCGTCTTTACGATGGCAATTTTAGGGGCCCACCTAGTGAGCGGCAAGTCACCACCTGCCAACGATAATTAGTTTAACACTGATTATGGCAGGTGTCCGAACCCTTCCCATAGCCCAATCCCCAGTCCATCCAAACTTCATGCAATAGACCCATTTTATTTTTTCACAATTTTGCAATAGTTCCTGCACCTGCTGGGGTCAAGCTGCTGTAAGTGTCTCATCACCTGCAGCGGTTGACCCCAGCAGGTGCCTTACATAACATTAAACTTATCTCTAGGGGCCTCCACGTATTGGACCCATGTACCCGAGTGGATTAAAAGAGAAACATAATAATAATAATACTTTATTGACGGAAAAGAATTTACATATACGGTTACAATTATGTTAATTAATTAAATGTTGTATAACATCCTAAACGCATCCGAGCTGGATTCGTCGATTGATCTCTCTGTCGAAGTTCGATCTGCCTAATCGGACTATCTGCCCTAGGTAGACGACGACCAGCATATACGGGCTAAGGTTACTTCTTAACATCATCATCATCATCAGGCAGGCAGATCGAACACTTGTGATATAAAAAAAGCTGGTAAGAACAGCGGACCTAAGGCGGTCGCTATGCAATATTGCTAATGAATTGCATTGCAATTCGTTTTTCTGATTTTCTGAGGAATCCTTAGCAATTCCGCAAAATTTCTGTAGAATAGTGACACATTTTACGCTATTCGTGACAGTTTCACGGAAATTTAGGGGATTCTGCTGGAGGGTTGGAAAAATGAATTGCTTTAGCAGAATTGCCGCAATTCATTTTTGAGACGGCCTTAGCCGCCCTGGTCCAAAAACATAAACATTTCTCAATTTACTACCTCCTTTCCAGATTGCTAGGTCCTCTAGCAGTAACGATATTCTATCTCATGTATATCGCCAAGCACACCGGCTCGGGGCCGTTCTGGCTGAAGTTCAATAGTGAGGAGACCGATGTGTGCGCCTACACTTGGAGACTCTCCCTGATGATGCTCAACACTAATGTTAAGGAGATTGTAAGTAGAACAGCTAATTCAATATTCAAAGACACTCATGGTTACCGTAAAGGGTGATCCCATCAGTGAAGTATCTCTCATAGTCAGCGATCACTGGTCGGTAAACGATCGGAGGTTAAGCATCACATGGCACGGTCAGTCAGATATGGATGACCATTTGCAGGCATTTAAAACTGAGGGTCTCTGTGCTTCGGAGGGCACGTAAAGAGCCGGTCCCGGTTTTGTTCATTTTGAACAAAACCGGGATTTTCAAAGGGTGCCAACGGGACCCTATTACTAAGCCTACGCTGTCCGTCTGTCTGTCTGTCTGTCTGTCTGTCCGTGCGTCTGTCTGACAGCGGGCTGTATCTCACGAACCGTAATAGCTAGAGATTTGAAATTTTCACAGAATGTGTATTTCTGTTGCCGCTACAACAAAAAATACTAAAAATAAAAAAAGTTTAAAAATAAAGGGGTCCCCATACAATAAACTCGATATTTTTTCTTTTTTATTTATAACTCATAAATTAAACTATATATAAAGGGAAAACTAATATTTTAAGCATTAGTGATCATTATAACAGCTTTTACATAAATTGTTGACAAACAATATTGTAAAACTATTTTTTTTACCAATTAATTAACTTTTAAGCGACAGTAGACTAGTATCTAGTCGCATATGTGTAAACTAAAATTTTCACTGAATGAATATCAATTACGGAACCCTGTATGTGCGAGTCCGACACGCACTTGGCCGGTTTTTGAAAGTGTTATTTTGTTGGCGAGGACAAATTACGAAAATATGATTTACGGAATCAGCCTTCACATCAAAACTGCTGCCATCTGATACGTCGAGGTTGGATAGACCAAAAACTCATATTCACACGAATGATAATATTACGTATCTCCTTTTGTTCCCACAATATATTTAATATTCTGTGCAAATAAGCAAGAAAGAAAGAAGAACTTAATTGCGACAAGCAAATAAAAATGTAAGAACAGAAAAATTAACAAGCTTTGCTTATCGCAAACGGCCCCAATTCAGCATTTCATTTAGGACTGTAAACCAATCTCAATAACTTTGATTTCTAGTGTCACGGGGTGACCTGGTACATAGCTTGCGACTACCAGCTCGCGATCCTCGGGACTGTGCTCTTCTACTTCTACCAGAGAGACAAGAAGCTGGGTTATACCGCCTTCGGTACTGCCGCGGCGCTGTCTGTCATCATTCCAGGAGTGTTCGTCTACTGGTACAGACTGCCAGCTATGCCCTTCACTGATTTGAGGTAAGTTTTATCCTCATTATAACAAACCAATAACTTAAACAGTTACAACAAAGCAGTGTAAGTGATGCTTCATTATTGCCGTTTCAAAAAACATGATAATATTGCTCTTATATTTTGTTTAATTATCTGAAGAATGTTGTATGGTTTTTTCCAAAAAAAAAATTATTTTGTCGTTTTTTGCGAATATCAATAAAATGGTTGCCTTTCCTGGGGTCTCATTGAGGAGTAAATCTTAGTAAGTATCTTTCTGGAATTCACATTTTTATAAATTCTAGTTTACAGGAGTAACATTAGTGGTGTATGTTAGAACCTTTTAAGTCATTCAGATATAACAAGAAATACATAAAATATTGCATACATACATATACTCACGTCTGTATCCCACGGGGGTAGGCAGAGACTACTGATTGCCACATGCTACGATTTTGACACACCTCTTTTGCTTCATCCACATTCATATATTATCTTCCCATGCATTGCCGTCGGTTGAGGGTGCTACGGACTTGACCTTTCTTGAAAAGACCATTAATTTGGTCGTGAGTTTTACTTGGGCGCCCTCTTCCGACGCATCCTTTTACTTTCACTCCGTATATCTCTCTTTCGTCAGTCTAATTTGACTCATCCTCTCTACATGGCCAAACCATCTTGCATACCTACTCTTCTTAATCTTAGTCACCACGACATCATCCTTCAACTTACATCGCTTAAGGATGATGTGATGATGTGGTGAAAGCTAAAATAATGTCACTATTTATTTTAAATTTCAGACCAGTTATGAACATGAGACAACACGTATCTTTAGAATACAACTATGCAAAGAGCTACGTCCGCGCTAACGCCTACCTCGTCGGTATTGCTATGGGCTACTTCATGTCTGTGTTCAAACCGGCGGACAATAGGCGAGCTATCTCTATGGTGAGCTTGCGAAGTTATACTCTCTTTGTAATTCACCGTTCTTATACCAGTGTTAAGAACATTCATTCTGTGATTAAAATGAATAACAGCATACTATTAATAAACATGGAACCAAGACCAAACCTTGCGGTACACCTACTTGAACAAACAAAATTTATTCAATAATCCTTCATCTTTTTCTAGTACCCCCACTATTTTCATGTCATTATTTGAAACAATTCCTTATTTCCTTACAGAAATGTTCACTAATCGGTACCATAGGCTGCGTTGTTACGATGCTGTCAATCATGGGCCTTGGCAAGTTCTTCTTTGATCGCGAGTACAGTGTTTTTGAATCCATTATAACGACATCACTGAATAGAGCTGTTTGGGCGTTCGCTGTGTGTGGTATCATTGCCTTCTGCGAGTATGGGAATGTCCGTGAGTATGTTGTACCCACTTTATATTAAGTAATAATATTTTTTTAAATCATAACTAAGGCGTCAAACAAGCATGCGGCCTGTCTGATATTAAGAAGTGACCGTAGCTTGCAATACAAAAGGCATCGCTTGCACGTTGCCGATCTGAAGGGGAGTGGGACAACACCCATACCTATTAGAAAAGAGATTTATTATAGTGGCCCCCTTACCAACCGTAAGGTTACAAAAGAAGGCACACTATACCTGGCAACCCCTTACGAGGCGTCAGGGACTAGGCGAGGGTTAGGGGAGTGGGACAGAGGGAGGAGAAGGGGTTGGTCGATCTTCCGTCTCACTCACTCATCGTATGAAACACAACTAAAGCCGCCCAAAGCCGAATAGCGCCGATCTTCTGTGAGAGGGTACTGCCTGTATAATTATGAGCTGCAGTAAAATGGTTTCAGCTGGGCTCTACTAACTTGGATATGCTGTTATTTGTTATTTTAATTAAATTACTATTGTATGAATTGTTTACAGCGATCATCAGCGACTTCCTGAGCCTACCCGCGTTCATGCCTCTCAGTCGTCTCACTTACGGTATCTACGTGATCCATACCTTCGTTATTCAACGCAACATGTTTTCAGCTAGAACACCTATGAAATACGATATATTTTCTCTTGTAAGTGTTGGACTGGTTGGTTGGACTTGATGTAGTTTTCTTATTAATGACTGTAATTTCTTATTTTATTCTTGTGTTCAGCTCACTGATACACTGGGCACAGTGTGTACGTCTGCATGCATCAGCTTCTTCATGTGGCTGCTCATTGAGGCTCCCTGCATCAATTTATCCAACGCTCTGTTTACGAACAAGTAAGTTTACAATAAGTACTGGACTATACACATTCAACGATTCCCTGGGACTCATCGAGGGTCAAACCTTGGCGTCATCGTTGGTCACCATTGTCGATCCTGACTTACAGGAGTACAGTGGTGGGACTGTGTAGCGGGCCTAGTCCCATAAAAAATATACACATGGGTGATTTACCGAGAAAAATCTTTAAGGCACAAGACTCCACATAAGATCATTAAGAAAGATACAATTTCTATAGAGTGCAAGCCTTGTCCTTGATATTATAAACGGCTTGCTACTGATTAATATTCATAGATTAGTAAGAGTTTCTTGTAATACGGATGTGACGTCTTCAAAAATCTTTTTCAGGACTCGAAGTCCAGTCACATCATCTCCACCACAGGAACTGAAAAAAGAATATCCAACAAAAGAAGTAGAGAAGAATGGTGCGCAGAGACATAACGATGTATACACTGCCTGGAATAAGACGAAAACCTCATAATTCTTCTTCATAGAACATTACTTTTATGAAAGAAATATTGGCTATGGTGGAGGTTATGATTATTGTTTCGTGAAATGTCTCTTTCCCTTTCGTTATTCATGAGAGAGAATGAAACAAATCTGAATCACAAATAATAATGATATAATAAGAAATCTGTTGTTGGTATCGCGTTATTACAAATTGTAACTCATTTATAACTATTATTTTGTTGTTATATTAATTTGAAAATAAAGTTTGTTTGCTCTCTCACGCTCGTGTACAAGTTATGCACAGCACTCGATAGTTAATAGACAATATACATAGATGTTATAACAATAGTTTCATTAAACTGACATATATTACAGTGGCAAGGTATCTTTCACACGCACACGCACACGCACACGCACACGCACACGCACACGCACACGCACACGCACACGCACACGCACACGCACACGCACACGCACACGCACACGCACACGCACACGCACACGCACACGCACACGCACACGCACACGCACACGCACACGCACACGCACACGCACACGCACACGCACACGCGCACGCACACGCCATGCACGCATTTATAATATTAGTAGGTTAGGAAGTAGGATATGGGTATCACATTAAAGGGCTTGATGAGCACATTCCAAAACGATATTAATTATTGCCATACATGGGTAAGGAGTACATGCGACACAAACATTTCATTGAATTTTTTGCACACACATCGGAAGCTCAGCTGCTTGACACAACAACACAACACAACAATACACACAACACTACATTCCGAGTTAGAGAAATGAAAAAACAAATTACATTTATTATAAGTAGAATATTTTCATCCAAGGGTCGTTGCGTCGGGGGACAGCTAAGTACATAAAATAGTAGTAAAGTAGACTACGGAACCCTTTATGTGCGAGTCCGACACGCACTTGGCCGGTTTTCCTTGTGAAGTCGGTACGGAACTCTAAAAATAACTGGAATTCTCTCAACATGTAATTTCCGTAACTATTATAAGCGTTAGAGACCGTCGCAAGGACAACTAGTTTAGGCCGGCCGCACATCATCAGAAACTCATGTCAGAAACTGGTCCGTCAGGAATTTTCCAGACCGGTCGGGTACCTATTGAAGTGCAGAAGAAAAGTAATAATAATATCCTGGGACATTTTTGTACACACGGTTACCTGATCCCAAACTAAGCAGAGCTTGTACTATGGAAACCAGATAACTGATATTACTACATATACTACTTTTTTATTTGTAAATACATACTTAATATACATATACACCCAGACTCCGGACATACAGACATGTTCATGCACACAAATGCATGTCCCGGGTAGGAATCGAACCTACGACCTGCAGCGTGAAAGGCGCCTCCGCGCCAACCACGCTAACGGGCCCGTCAAGTATAGGAAGGATTTTGGAAATTCCATCCCTATCAGCCTATACCTATCATTCTTCCAGGAGTAGAACCGAAGGGCTAGACAAGTGGCTGACGTCTACAAGCGTTCGTTCAAATCGCTACGCTTCATATATGGAAATGACATAAGTCACGTGTTCTACGTACATAGCAACTAGTTTTTGATAGAAGTGGGTGCTTAAACGAAAAGCCTTCTGAAAAGTTCGTTTTTTTACGTAAGCACACAAGCGCGCTTACAAACACAAGCGTGTAGATTTTAAGCAATGACGGCCAGAAAGAGAAAAAAATATCCAAAAATTTACAAGAAGTAACCTTATTGTTATGAAAATACAGCTCAAATCAATATTTAATTAAATTGAACCTTATTTCTTTACCCATAAAACGCAATACATTGATACTAAATTATATTAGATTGACAACCATATTTCTATGCGCATAAGGCTCACTATCAATTTTTCAGCGGATACATTTTTGCTATCTAAAAGTGCAGTGCACAAAAGCACTAAAAAAGTAGAAAGCAGAAAAGTAAGAAAAAAATATTAAAAAGCAGAGAAGCTTTCGCGCTTTTTACAGCGACTTTTAAAAACAAGCACAAGCGTTACAGCGTGCTTTTAATATAAAGCCGTTTATCACATCTTTAGTTTTTGATCAACAAAGCGACGTTTGACATTTCCATACATTGTGAAGTCTATTCTATTCTATTCGATTAGCGTTCATCCACGCCACTTGGCTAGCCCCTCAGGGTGTGTTTGTATGGTTTGGTGGTGGCAGAAATTTGCCAGACCGGTCTGGTGCATTATGTGGACTACTGCTTCTTATCGTATGGTTATTGGCCAACTAGGTGTCACAGTTGTTCAAGCCGCCCGAAGGCCGCTGACAAGGCTTAACGACTGCTAAAATGTGTAACGTCACGACTTTTATCCCCATTCGGGGGTAGTCAGAGGCTTGAGTGGCCATACACCACCACATTGTGGAGGTATTAACCAACTCAAAGCCCACGTTTCACCAGATAGTCAGAACCCAACGTGACAGGTGGTGAACCTTGTCGCCGTGTATACAGGAACTGACTATTACCTAATCCCGAGGGATAGGTAGGTTTCCTCACGATGTTTTCCCTCACCGTCAGCGAACTGTAAATTATGCACATAGATGAAAATTCATCCATTGGTGCATGCCCCACCGGGGATCGAACCTGGGACCTTCTGATTGCTAGCCCAACCTGTTCACCCCTAGGCTACAGTCGCGCGGTAACGACTGCTGTCTAGATTAAAACCGGGACCGACTTTTTACGCGCTCTCCGAAGCACGAAGACACTCAGTTCAAATGCCAATGTATGTGGCCTGCATAACCGTGCGTTTCCACTGCACAAAAACACGTTGACACAACATATTGCTGTCTCTATTTTTTGCTGTCATTAAATAGAGACAACAATACGTTGTGACAACATGTTATTGCGCAGTGGAAACGCACGATAAGGTCGTCCATAAAATTTCTGTCAGAACGTTTCTGATGTGCGGCCAGCCTTATTTAAAAACAACATGTTATTTGATTCAGCCATTGACAGGTTTTAATCATATAACCAGTTTTTTCAAAGCTAGCCTAAAGGTCTTACCTTTGCTATACTAGTCTGATAGTCGTAAAATTTTATATTTTATTTACTATTTATGGTTCCCTTATCCATCCACGAACCATCTTGAAAGGGTAACGAAGTGTGTGTTTTTGGTATATAGCTATTGACTAAGGTGGCTACCAAGCGTACGGCCCGCCTGATGTTAAGCAGTTACCGTAGCGTATCGATGCTTGCAATACTAAAGGCATTTCTCGCACGTTACTCACCTGAAGGGATGCGGGACAGAGGGGGGGGGGGGGGGTCGAACTGTTTCGCTTCCGGCTCTGTCACTCATCGTATGAAACGCAGCTTTTAACAAGTTTTTGAGTTATGAATAAAAAACTACGGAACCCAACGCTAAGCATGGTCCGACACGCACTTGGCCAGTTTTAAGGAGTTACGGTAAATCGTGTATTCGTCGAAGTTATTTAAATATCACAGATAGAATAACTATATTATAAAAGGCATTATAACGCAAATCTTATGCAAAACGATTTCAGTTCCTTTTGGGCATTGCTGCCGGTGACATCGAGCGCAGTGCTCGGTGATAACAAACATGATATCATGGTATTTTTGTGTATTTCTTACTGTAATTTGTTTTGGTAAGTTCTTTTAATTGTTAACTTTAATAGTCTCGCTATTTTTTAAAGTAAGTTCAATAACTAAAACACGACTACTGAAAAATCACGCTCTTAAAAGTATGAAACAAGAAAATATTCTCATCTAGAGGATAGCCGTGGTCCGTTTAGGTCCTTTAGCGCAAAGTGGCATATGACAACAAACCACGGCTAAACTCTAGACGAGAATATTTTCTTGTTTTATACTTTTTAGAGCGTGTTTTTTTTTAGATGTATGTTTTGTAAAAAACAAAGAACATAAGTAGTTGTTTATGATGTAAGTAATTCATACCAGGTTGTTAAAGTTTTACCAGTAACCCTGTATATCTTTTTATTTACTTATAGCAACAGTATCAAGCACAGATGTAGCAAGAATAAATGACCAAGAATTGATGGTAGTGGACAACTTGATCAAACGAATCAACGATGAAAACTGGCACCAAGAAGAGGCGCCGTGTCTCGAGAATACTCTCGCCGTCTTGAGGAATGTCAAGAATCTGACATTCTGGGCTACTTGGGGTAAGTGCGTACAACATAGGTTTCCAATAGAGATGCAATATTTCACAGGTAGTACCTACTTAGGTATGTGAAAAATTAAATTATAATTAAAACACCCTCGACAAAAAAAACTCTAAAATGAAAATTATGATATCTGAATATTTTCATATCTCAATAACATTCGATATGCGGATGACACCATCTTGATCGCAGACAGTCTAGAAGGTCTTCAAAACCTAGTTAATACTGTTTCCTCTGCCAGCGCTGTGTATGGCATTAATATCAACTCCAAGAAGACAAAGTACATGATTATAGGCCGAACACCAGAGCCGAACACATCCTTCTTTCTAAATAATAACACCTTAGAGCGGGTCAACAAATACAGGTACCTGGGTGCGATGGTTGACGACAAAGGGGATCACAGCCTTGAAATCAAATGCAGAATCGAGCAAGCAAGGAACGCCTTTTCAAATATGAAAAAAGTTCTCTGTGACCGAAATCTAAGTGTAGCCCTTCGTACTCGGGTCGCAAGGTGTTATGTGTTCTCGGTCCTATTATACGGCGTCGAGGCCTGGACTTTAACAAAGGTTATAACACAAAAATTGGAGGCATTCGAGATGTGGGTCTACAGACGGATGCTGAAAATTTCCTGGACAGACCGAGTGAGAAACACCACCGTACTTGAGCGAATGGGGAAGTCCACAGAGATTCTGAAGACTATAAAGAGAAGGAAGTTGGAGTATTTTGGTCACATTATGCGCGGTACCCAGTATGAGCTCCTCCAACTCATAATCCAGGGTAAGATCGACGGCAGAAGAAGGCCTGGTCGTCGAAGGATATCGTGGTTGAAGAACTTACGACAGTGGTTCGACAAGACAACACCACAACTATTCCGAGCTGCGGTCTCGAAAGTGGAAATAGCCTTAATGATTGCTAACCTCCGGTAGGAGACGGCACTAGAAGAAGAAGAATATTTTCTCCCAAGCGTCGTTGCGTCAGGGGACCGCTCAGATTTATATTTTTGAAGTGAAAACTTCTTTAGCGGCGTTGCGCACTTTTCTTGGGATGGGTAAAAAAAAATAAACTCGCGTCAGGACACGTGACCTGATCAAAAATTCGTAAGACGGAGTGTGCGTGTGTGTTTTTACTACATATAAATTGTCATGTTTGTGTACGATAACGCAATAAGTAAGTAATTTATTTATTCACATTGAATGTAGGTATATATGCAATAAATGAATATTGTATTTAACCACATAAATGATAGTAGGTACTTTTGTACTGATAAATAAAGCAATTCGTGCGAAATTATTTCCTAACCATTCCAAAATATTTAAAAATGCACAACGTTAATGTTCAATTTTTCACTTCTGCCCGCACTCCCGGAGTGCAACCCGTTGTTTTTTACTTTACTATTGTATTTAGCGGTCCCCGGAAATTCACAGGTGAAATAGCAAAAGTTTGTATGGAACTCTCAAGACGCGAGTTCTACTCGCACTTTTCCGGGCTTTTTGCGACCATCAATATTTAAACTCTTTAACCCTTTTCAGTTTGGGAGTCAAACCAATACCCAATAGGCAATATGTATGGGTCCACCCATCAGATGGGCAACTACGACCAGTGCATGAACCCGCCCTGGCTGACCAGCCACCCGCACCTGCGAACACAGTACTGCACGGCAGAGGTCAAGATGACTGGTCACATGCCGCAGAAGGGAAGGAATGCATGGGACCCTTATGGTTCCACCGAGGAGTATATCAATGTGAGTTACTGGTTTTAGGGTTCCGTACCCAAAGGGTGCCAACGGGACCCTATTATTAAGCCTACCCTGTCCGTCTGTCTGTCTGTCTATCTGTCTGTCTGTCCGTCTGTCTATTAGCGGGCTGTATCTCACGAATCGCAATAGCTAGGGACTACTAAAAATATAAAAAAGTTAATAAAGTTAAAGTAAATAAAAGGGGCCCCCATACAAAATACTTCAACGTGTGACTCTAAATGTCACCGTTTTGGGGATGTTTGTTTATATTCTACGGTGGTACGGAACCCTTTATGTGCGAGTCCGACACGCACTTGGCCAGTTTTTTATTTACTTACCTAAGCGTACGGCCCGCCTGAAGTTAAGCAGTTATCGTAGCCTATAGATGGCATCGCTCACACGTTGCCGACCTGAAGGACAGACTGATGGTGATACAGAGGGGGAAAGAAGAGGAGCCTAAAATAGCTACTTTATGCCGATGTTCTGTGAGCGGGTGGTATTACCCTGGTCGAGCCAAACAGTGTGTTACCGACCCGCCTCATCGTCGCACGGCCTTTTGTTCTAATTATACATTTAATAATAATGTATTATGTATTTAAACATTCCGGAAGTAAAAATCGTATCAAAATCCGTTGCGTAGTTTAGAATAAATAAGCGTACAAACATACAGACGCGGATAGCGATATTACTATTAGATTAGATATAAAAATATGGTATTCAATATTGTAAATATTCATGATACATTAATTCCACATCAATGTTATTTTTTTGAGCCCACAAAAATAGATGTTAAATAATTAATTAGATAATTAGCAATTTAAATAAAGCAAAACAAGTTAGCAATAAAAAATAATAGCCAAGATTTGTCCATTTACGTTTAATATGTGTAGAATATTTTCATCCAAGCGTCGTTGCGTCGGGAGACCGCTAGGGTCATACTTGACAGGTTACTCTAATGGCCGGCGCACAGTGAGGACAGCAGGGCATGGCATTTTAATTTTCATCAATCGAATTTAATACTTATCCAATCGAAATAAGGTGCTCCAGCGGGTGCACCGAGAAAATGCTCCGCGATGCTCCGAGGTTGATCACCGAGCATTGAAATATATACCTTATTTCGATTGGATAAGTATTAAAATCGATTGATAAAAAAATAAATGCCATGCCCTGCCGGCCTCACAGTGCGCCGGCCATAAATGTAATGTACTTAGCGGTCCCCCGACGCAACGACGCTAGGATGAACATTATTCTACTTATATTAAACGTCAAGGAACAATATTAAGATATTATTTTTTATATAATATCCTGGGACATTCTTTTTACACACGGCTACCTGATCCCAAACTAAGCAAAGCTTGTACTATGGAAACCAGATAACTGATATTACTGTAATACATATACTACTTTTGTTTGTAAATACATACTTAATATACATAATTACACCCAGACTCGGGACATACAGACATGTTCATGCACACAAATGCAAGTAAATAGGAATCGTACCTACGACCTGCAGCATGAAAGGCGGAATCTTACCAACCACGCTAACGGGCCCGTCGCATTTTAATTTATTGAGGTTTCTTAATTTTTTTACAAATTATAAAACTCATGAAGTCTATCGCTGAAAAAAATGTTGCAAAGATGAAGGTATTAATAATACCGCTATATATATATACCAATACCGCTCATCTTCTAGTGAATAATTCGAATTGCGAGTTCGATAACAGATGTATAAATTTTCCTGCATGTAGTGGTGCGCTAAGTACAATAATTTTATAATTCTACTGATTGCAATGTTAGGAGATACCATATCTGCTAAAATAATACATTAATGTTTGACCTTCGTAATTGTTTGTATTGCAGACGGCTTCAAGACAAGGATTCTACCTAAACACCCTCTACTGGGGCGTGTGTGTGCCGGCGGCCTGCAGTCCGCGCTCCGTGGGCAAACTGCTCGGCCACATGTACCGCGGCTCGCAGTACGCGCCCCTCCCCGCCGCGCCCAACATCACTGTCGACCACTGCCAGGTCGCCGGTGAAGACTATAAATATCCTGCTGGCTTCTACGTGTTCATGTAAGGACCTATGAACATTCTCTCCTATAGAAAAGGACTTCCCGAAGGTCGAATATCAGTGTATTCACTGGGTCCTGCAAATCCTGGCTTATAGGAGTAACAGTGTGGTAAGTAGCCTTTATACTCGAAGTATCCTTAAAGGGAATCCCCCTCATTGCGACGGGGATCCAGGCAAAAATCTATATCTCCACGCTGGCCGAGTGCGAGTTGATAAACTTTACACGTAACATCCAAGTTCCTTTGATTTGTATTAGAGATGTGCCGAGTACAGCCTGACTTGAGTACTTACTCGAGTACTTAGTAAGTACTCGGGTACTCGAATACTCAGATTATAGAACTCGAGTACCCGGTACTCGAATACAGGTTCCGAGTACTTCATGGTTTTCGAATCCTAAGTCGGGTACTCAAATAAATAGAGGTGCAATCAATAATTTGTTTATTATCCCACTGTACTGTATTAGTGTTATATATTAAAAAAATGTCGGTGATAAGCCAAATCAGGGTAGACTGAAAGCCGACCCCTCATAATGGGATAAGGCTAGGAAGAAGAAGATATATTTTCTAATTGGAAAATCAGGTAATTATTAATACATATTTAAGTAGACTTTATACAGGCTTTTTTAATTTGCTGTAACAGTTGTAGTTTTTTAGAAAATACGTTATAAATCGGGGCTCTCGCCAAAATGTTCGCCATTTTCGCCAATTTTCACGAGTGCAAGTACAACGCACTAATTAGATGTGAAACTCAGACGTTTGAGTGGTTAACAATACATAATACAAAAGTACTCGAGTCCTATTAAGAACTCGAGTACTCATTACAAGTATTCGAGTACCTGTCCGAGTCCTCTGACTCGAGTACTTACTCGATAATTTTTTTAACGAGTACCAGAATACTCGAGTACCAAAAATAGCTTACTCGGCACATCACTAATTTGTATAACCATAGTATATTATTGTTTCCAGTGCGATGATTGTGCTCCTGCTCGGGGTAGCGATAGCATCAACAGTGTATCAGAGTACAGTGGACAGCAACGATCAACACCCCGACGCTCTCGGTAAGGATGCAAGATTATTAACACCGTACCTAGTGTTGTAGTATTTTTTAGGGCAATGGATAATCTTCTTCCAACACCTCCTATACTGTCTTGCGATTAATGCGAGCGAGTTCCAAGACTTTAGTGACCTTAGCTTTTCTCGGGACTCGTCCGGGGTCAAACTACAGCGTCATCGTTGGACACCATTGTCGATCTTAGCTGTGGCGTGCCTAGTCCCAAAAAAAATTCTTACCTTCAGCAAATTAGGGCCTCTGCAGACTTGCTACTTTTAGCATCGGCAATCGGCGATTTTGCGAGTGCATCGATGCAGCATCGCGTTTTGGCGACTCTCTGCGTTCGATCGCAGTATCAAAGTCGCGCGATTTTGCGACTGCATCGATGCAGCATAGCGATTTTGTGGCTTCCTGCGATCAGACGCAGCGACTGCTCCGATGCTGATCCGGTAGCCTGTAGTCAGCATGAAAAATCCCTGCGACCGGCATTCGCAAGTGTGCGGGTTGTAGCGTTCAGTCGCTGCATCGAGCTTCCGAAAAGCGACTCAGTCGCCGATCGCCGATGCTTAAAGTAGCAAGTCTGCGGTGGCCCTTATTGCGAATATTTTTGAATGAACCCGAATAAGGTTTTAAGCTATTCGAACGTATTTTTTCTTGTCTCAGAGACCATCATATCGAAAGCATTCTGCATGAAGAGGAATTACAACCAGCTGATAAAAGTGAACCCTGGGGAGATCCACGTGATGAACGGCATCCGTTTCATGTCAGCGTGTATCATAGTGTTGCTACATTACGTCTTGTTCCTCTTGATGAGTCCTATCATAAACCTGCTGAATTTAGAAAGGGTAATAATATCCTGGGACATTTTTTACACACGGCTACCTGATCCCAAACTAAGCAGAGCTTGTACTATGGAAACCAGATAACTGATATTAATACATTACTACTTTTTTATTTGTAAATACATACTTAATATACATATACACCCAGACTCCGGACATACAGACATGTTCATGCACACAAATGCATGTCACGGGTAGGAATCGAACCTACGACCTGCAGCGTGAAAGTCGCCTCCGCGCCAACCACGCTAACGGGCCCGTCCTAATACTTATGTCATAAAAGACTTGTCACAAAGAACCGATGGCCGTTGAGGTAGGAGGGATAGGTATTAAGCGGCGACCTCATGCCGGAAACACAGCGAGTATTGGCCGCAAAACCTTCACCAGGTCATCAGGTATGACCAGATGAAGGTCGCGGGAAACCGCTGCATGCTAGCAGCACAATCGGTCATTGTGGACGACTTGAGGGAGGCCTATGTCCAACAGTGGACATCTTTCAGCTGAAATGACGATGATGGAACCAATCAGAAGGCCGCATTCGAAATTGAATTGGCGGCGTCTGCTTATATGGAACTGGGGGCTTACCACGGCCTCTTATCGCGATTCAATTATAGGAACGTTTTAACGTTTCAGCGACTTTTTGTGCAATGACTTATTGTCATGTCAATAAGAAACGTCATTGCACAAAAAGTCACTGAAACGTTAAAACAATACTGCTATAAGAGGCGGTGGTAGGGCCCCTGGAAAGGCAATTTAACTTTGTTGTCTACTTATGTTCGCTAGGTAACTATTACAGTTATTTGGCACTCATAGCCAACTGCAATCACTCATCGGCAAACCATCGGAGGCAAAGCAGTGCTTGG
The DNA here is from genome assembly GCA_947859195.1 of Drymonia ruficornis. Lineage (NCBI taxonomy): Eukaryota > Metazoa > Arthropoda > Insecta > Lepidoptera > Notodontidae > Drymonia > Drymonia ruficornis. The sequence goes on along the minus strand of OX401927.1, from coordinate 1,130,237 downwards.
CAAGGTCGGTCAGGGTTGCGTGACCATTAAGGTCAACGCTCATCTAACGCCTCCGCACCCGACCAGCACCGCCTCGCCGCTCAGCGGCAACTGAACCGGAAATAAGTAGACCACGCGCTGACCACGCGGCGTTCACTCGTTGACCACGCGCGGTCCACTGACGTTTATGATGTAAAAGCAGCGTCCGCCCGCGGACCACCAGGCGACAACGAGTGGACGCCGAGCGGCGAGGCGGTGGTCGGGTGCGGAGGCGTTAGTTGAGCGTTGACCTTTAAGTGGCATTTGAACTGAGCATCTCCGTGCTTCGGAGGGCACGTAAACATTCGGTCCCGATTGTTGTCATCTAGGCAGCAGTCGTTAAGCCTTATCAGCCTTCAGGCGACTTGAACAACTCTGACAACAGGTTGACCACATTACGATAAGAAGAAGAATATAGTTATTTTTTGCAGGATTTGGAGTCACTAACAGGGCGTGTGTTCCTTCACTCGGATGTCATAGTCGATACGTTCTTCGCGATGTCGGGTCTTCTGCATATGAAAAATCTGATGGGGAGTAAGAAGAGCCTGTTCTCTATTCTATGGAAACGATATCTAAGGTAAAAACACATTTGGTTTGAATATACCATAACGAAACTACAGCAATAGCTTTCAAGTAATATACAGGCTGACTGGTTAAACACTTTACATATTGAAGGACATGGTAATTTATGGTAACATGAAAAGTTTAAAAAAATACAATAAAAAAAATACCAATGAACTACAGAGAAAACCTTAATTAAATTAATGTGCTGAAACTCGGAAATTGTGGACACCGCAGCTAGTACGCGTGTTCTGCGCGAACGGAGTTAATGACACTTGATAGGTACGTCAAATCAAGGAGGTACGATCCTGACCACGCTTATTGTTTTGAGTGGATAATTAAAGATAAATTAGGCAAATATTAGGCACCTATTTTTTTTACATAATTAGAACGAGAATCGAATACTGCAGGGGGCTTACCACAAGCTCTTATTGCGATTCAATTATAGGAACGTTTTAACGACGTTTTAATGACGTTTCTTATTGTCATGACAATAAGGTACGTCATTGCACAAAAAATCGCTGAAACGTTAATACGTTCCTGTAATTGAATCGCAATAAGAGCTTGTGGTAAGCCCCCTGAGCACTCTATATCAATATGTAAAGTGTTCAACCAGTCAGCCTGTATAGTTAGGTAGGAAAATTAATGGTGGAAACTTAGTGGTGGTAGAACCAAGCCGTAGCCAATTGAATACGGGCTGGCTCGACCGGGGTAGTACCACCCTCTCACAGAAGATCGGCGTAAAGTAGCTATTACAGCTGCGTTTCGTACAATGAGTTAGAAAGCCGGAAGCCCAACTCCCCCAGTTCTCCTCCGTTCCACTCCCCTTCAGGTCGACAACGTGCGAGCTTGTTTGCTTAACATCAGGCGGGCTGTATGCTTGATTGCCACCTTAGTCCCATAAAAGAAACACGGCGGTTCCAGAAAGAGGAACAATAGTATGTTACCTGACGGGCCCGTTGGCGTGGTTGGCGCGATGGCGACTTTCCCGCTGCAGGTCGTAGATTCGATTCCTACCCAGGACATGCATTTGTGTGCATGAACATATCTGTATGTCCCGAGTCTGGGTGTATATGTATATTGTATGTATTTACAAATAAAA